>VWZY01013479.1:0-13714 GCA_013399075.1 Chloroceryle aenea | reverse complement strand
GAGACCGAGCCGCTGGCGTCCGCGGCCCTCCGTCCTTGGGGACCCCCCTGCTTTCCTGTGCCCTCTCTGAAAGACTAACGGGGAGACGTCTTGGAAGATACCAGCTTCTGCAGCTCCTCGACTCTACAACTGTGCTACCGCTTGGATTTTTTTTTTTTTAACGGAAAATAATAAAACTTGCTGGGCATTTCTAATGTTTTGTTTGGTAATCTGCTAATAAGAGCCTTTTGTTTTAAAAAAATCGTTTATTGTACTCGGTGTTGAGGGTTTCGGTACAGCCACTCGAGGTGTGAGCCTTAGATACTTTTACAGGTAGCATTTTCTCTGCTCACCTGATTGATGCTTGTGTACCAAAATTCAGAGGAGAGAGAGGAATCTTGTTGATACCCAAAGGGTTTGATCTCTTCTTAGCATTTATTGTGTGGGGTGATTTGCAGTACAGCGTAAATTAATTGCTCTAGTGCTTTAAAACTCAAAAATGGTTTACATTTAAGTACCATTTTCTTGCCTCGTTTTCCTGAGTTTTTCAGACCTTGATTCTTTCTGATCCAATTTAGCCAAACTTTTTTTTTACTAATACTTTGTAGTCCTCTAGTGATTTTATTTTTTTTTTCTGCTTGGCCCCAAAGTATATTCATGTTGGGTTTGACACTGTTAATATGGAATAACAACCTACTTCCACCTTGAAGTAAAATGCCCTGAGGACAGAGTCTTGGACTGCAAACTGAGCTGAAGTTGATTTTGATTTATCATGGCAGGCTTTCTATTTGCTTGTCATAGTAAAATTAAATTCTGAGTTCTAGTGAATGGAAAGACCCCAAAAGTGAAACTTAGAGATACGTTGCTTGGAGAAATCAAGTGCTCTCATCTCTGATGTGAAGCATTGTAACTGGGTGGTTTTTTTTCTGTTGTGAGCCTTTTGTCTTTTTCTTACATCAGAGATGAAAGTTCAGTGTTACTCTATTAAGCAACTTGCTAATGATGGTTTTGTTAAATTGGTGATCTCAACTTGGGAGTGATAAACTTCTCACGCTATTGAGTCTTGCAAAACTAAAGAAATGCATAATACTGCAATAAAAGAAGAAAGTCTACAAGCTCCTGGGGCCACATTCAAGTCAGTACATCTATCTTACAAAGAATTCAGAGATGTTTTTTTTGTCATGTTGTAGCACATACTCAGATGAGAGCATGGCTGAAGCGGTCCTAAATAAATTTTTTCCTGCGAGTTTTGTGGGGAATTACTGCGGTTTCTAACAGGAGGGGGATTTGTAGAAAGCTTCTGGTTTTCACTTTCAATGCAAGCTGGTGTAGGTAATTTGAAGAGTATCTTCCTCCAGCTGCAGAATGAGGCTGCAAGATTTTTCTATCATGAGTTCAGGCACTTAATTAATAGGCATGCAATGCAGTCTTGCAAAAATTGAGCGAAATTTGTATCTAAATCAAGCAAGTTTCCTGTTACTGTTCATTACTCTTAATAAAATGTCTGTTCTATGATGAAATCTTAGAAATCTGCCTTTTCCCTGCACGAGTCAGCAACATGCTTAGTGAAGAAGGGTGGCATAGGAGAGTCTCATGGGGAAAGCTGCTGTTCATACTGGATTAGTCAAAAGGCCAAACAACCTGCAGGGATAAGTCATAGCTATGGGGTGAGTGATGTTGCTGGTTCTACCTGGTATACTTGCTCAAATTCCATTTAAGCATTTGCTTCTGCATTTGTGTGGTTGGAAAAGGTTTTTAGGGTGTCTATGCGAAGTAATGGTTGTGAAGAATAACAAACATTTTCTTAAGAAATAGAAAAAAACAAAGGGAAGTTAGAATTGTTAAGAATTCAAGATGAAGGGAATTGGGAGGCATTGAAGAGTGTGTTTCTGGATTGTGGTATTTTCCCTGAATACCTGAGTGTTTTTAAAACCAGTGAAAGCAGTGAGCTCTTCTACATTTTATTAATGAAAAGATAAAGCATCCTAAGAATAGAGTTACTTACCTGTCCTACTGGGATGCATCTGTTTTTTACTTCTGTCCTGACTGACAGATGGGTACTGTTTGTTTATTAAATTGGCTTGATATTTGCATTATGTCCTTTTTACATCCAAGCACTATGGCTCTACTTGGGCTTCCTGCTGTGATCTCTGGCTCATTTTCCCGAGCTTCTGTAGCTTAATTTCACAGGGTGTGAAGTGTGAGAAATATGAACCATTTCCAACATTCAAGAGAACCAGGCTTGACTCTTACAAAAAAAAAGGCATGCAAAGCTGCATGCGAAGATGGTTAGTTTTACTTAGAAACAGGTTATACTTAATCCAGAAAATATTACCACAGAAGTGCACTATCACCTTGATTTTTAGTTGTTTCCTACCATTCTTTTGGTAACGTGGGTATCTCTTATACCTGGTAGTGTGAGAGGTTTATCAGTTACTTTATAAATAAAAAAACCTTGTCAACTTACTCAATTTCTATATTGCAGTTAGTTTTCATTAGAAGGGATTTATTTTTCTTATTTTCGTACAGCAGAGGGCAGCAAGTAATGCTATTCAACTGAAGGCACAGATAACAGAAGTGTGTGCTATCTTGTAAAAGTTCCTTAGGAAAAAGAATTGCTAAAACCTTGCAATAGGCAGAGATGGGTAGCTTTTTCCATCAGGATAGTTCTAAGCTTGACAACATGCTATATCTTTTATTCACCCTGGGTGAATAGAGCCCTGCACAATACCATAGTGCTATAGTTCTAAATACCTTCATTTTCTTTCCTTTTCTGATTTTTCAGGATGCCAGCGGTACATTAGTTAACATTTGCACAGGTAAGCAATTGAACTAGTGAGTTATTTTTTGCAAATTGTAAAATTTGGGCTGCTTCTTTCACTGTAGTCATATTCAGCATAAAACTCAGTTAATTTTTAGGTTCATTTGCATATATTAAACATTCATGGCTGATAACATTTGTAGTCTGTTTTAGCATCAGTATTTTACTTAAGCACATCAAATAATTCTTTTTTAATGCTGAGCTATTTTAAGGAGGACTGGTTTGTGAATCATTGTCAGAGCTCTGTTGGTTCTATGCTGTTGCACCACTAATTCTGTAGATTTTCCAAAAGAAAAAAACAAACAAGCAAAAATACTTACTTGGTTTCACAGTACACAGAGGGGCCTAGATGTGCATTTAAAACCTTTTTAGTTGTTCCTCAGTCATAAAAAATTTAGCCGTGCAATATTTAATTCTAGTATTATTATTATAATGCATTCCTAAATCTTGTGATTCCTTATCTCTTGTGACTTACTAAAAATGCACAGTTTCCACTGACCCGAGGCCAATTTTATTGCCAAAATACATTTAAAATGGATTAAACTATGGCACATTTCAGTAAGTTAGACATTCTTGTTTGAAATTTCCATTACCGTTCCCTTATTCCTTGTCTATTCGCCATTCTCCTTCTATATTCTTCATTTTGTTAATTTCAATAAGATTTTATTTGAAATAAACCCTACAAATACAGTACAGTACAGTGAATTCTTTGGTGCCCTCTGAGCCATCATTCTCTGCTATCATGAAGAAATGTGGCAGAATGCTGAATGCAGAACCTGGATGGTTCTGTTTGCTCCAAAAATACAACTAGAATAATGTTTTTCTTGGGTTCAGAACTTTAACCTTTTGCTTTCTTATTTTCATGCAAGCTTCTTACTGCAATAGCACACAGAATACGCTGGACTTCTCCCCCCTCAAACAGCTGCAAAAGTCCACCTCAGAAGTGTATACTCGGACTATTTGGTTTTCGTGAATAAGAAATTTAGTCCAAAGAATCGATACTCTGATCACAGATGAATGACAGTTTAAACTTAATGTAAGTCAAAAAAAAAAAATTTAAGGTGATTCATGTGAAATTAGAATTTTTAAACAGATAAATTACAACAGCATTTCCTCAAGTTCAAGCAAGATGTAATTGCCCCATGTTTTCTTCTGCAGCACAGCTGGCATAGAAACTCTTCTGATGCCTCTTAGGTAAGACAGATATCGGGATTTGTGGGGCCACAATGTAAATCACATTGCTGAAAGATTAAACTGGCAATGTTAGGATTTGTAATCATCCTACAAAGTCCTGAGGCTATGTTTAATGTTTCACTTTTGTCATTGGGTTTATAGCTTGACCACAGATGGAACTGGCATAACTGAATAGTGAACTGCTGTGGACAGACTGAGAATAAACAACTGGATGCAAAAATTGCTTTAAGTTGCATTTGCTAAGGAAGGAAACCTAACATGCTTTATATTCTGAGCTAGAAGTCGTTACAATCAGTGCAGAAAATATGGGGTAATAACCCATGTGATTGGGTGCACACATAGCTAAGCACACCTGCATAAAGCCCAAAGAATCAGGCTACTATAATTAAACAGTGGTCACAATGCACCACAGGGCAGACATCAGGTGGTGCAGGCAACCAAGTCTTGCATTTCCTCATGTTTAAATAGAATGTTAAGTATTGTTCTTTTCAAAAAACATTAAAAGGGAAATTAATCCTTGTATTTACCAGCCTAGCACTTTTCCCATCTTGTATCAGCAGCTATGCTTGATCCTCAGATTTTTTTGTCCTGTACTAAAAAAATTATTATTTTGCCTACTATCTGAATTACAGAATTATTGGAAAAGGCAAAGCATATATAGAGGAGGCGGCACGTTTTTATTAAATGTAGTTTTCCAAGAACGAGTAGTGAGCTTTCAATGTCATGTTTAGGACATTGTTAAATTTAGTTAAATTTCTTCACATATTACCTTTTCCAGTGGTAGCATGGACCCAGTGTTTAAATATTAATGTTGTTATTATTCTGATAAAATTTCCTGGAAGAACAAGAAAGATGAGGAAAATGGTGACTAACAGTTACTGTCTTAGTAAGTGGAATGAAAAGTCATGGAAGGAAATAAAGCAGTATCTCACCCTGTGCTGGTCAGTGTTTGTGGGAGAAGAGAAATTAAAGGGGGCTTATAGGAAAGATGCAGAGAGACTTTTTAGCAGGGCCTGTTGCAACAGAACAAAGGGTAATGGGTTTTAACTAAAATGGGTAGATTCAGACTAGATTTAAGGAAGAAATTTCTTATGCTGAGGGTGGTGAAACACTGGAGCAGATTCCTCAGAGATGTAGTAGATGCCCTATCCTTGGAAACATTCAAAGTCAGGTTGGACAGGGCTCTGAGCAATCTCATCTAGTTAAAGATGTCCCTGGCCGTGGCAGGGATGGTGGACTAGATGACATTTAAAGGTCCCTTCCAACCCAAACTATTCCATGATTGTATGATTCTAATGTGAGTGGGGAAAAATCTGATCCGTCAAAATGTCATAGTTGGTACCTTTCAAGCAGAGTAAAATAAAAAGTACTTTGTTTTGCTCTAGAAAGGATCAAAGCAGTTGTTAAGGTTATGGTGGTGCTCACAATGTCTCTCTTGTGTCTTTAAAGCACACAGCATGTGATGATACTACTTTTTAACTTTAAAAAACCCCAGGCCTTCATGGATTCTGTTGAAGTACACAGCTGTCCTTCAACTGTCCTTCAGCTATATCCCTGCCAAGACAATGCTGCATGTAAAACATTTAGGTCTTTTGTTGTTACTTCTCAGATCTCCATTTCAAAGAACCATAGCATGAAACTCATCAAACAAGTTAAAAAACATCAAGGATGTTAAGTGCATGTAGCACCCATTCCTCCTTGCCTTTTACAAGGCCTTGCGAAAATACTCTTCATATTAGTCTGAAGGCTCTTATTCAATCTACGGAGTAGTAAACCCCATGATAACTAGAAGGTACCATGTTTCTTTAGTATTCCTTTCATCATTCTGGTACATCTGTAAAACAAAATCTGGTGAAAACTAAACTAAGCTCTTTTCTGCTATCTTGGTATAACAGTGTGATTTCCTGACACACTCATGACTGCAGCTAAGGCTGATGGTTAGCCCTGGGCTGAGCTGAGGCTGGTGCAGGATTTTCTGAATTTTGCAGCATTTGTATTTTCTGTTCTATCTGGTATAAATAAATATTGAAAAAAAAAACCCAAAGAAATGTATGAACCTGATGAATGGAGCTTAATAAATGCTTGTCTTTTCTGTTGACTGCTGGCAAGGTACTGCTAATATAAATCAGTTCACCCTTGGACATCTTGAGTGATATAGACACAAATTCAGTACATACATTAAAAGACTGAGGGTGCCTTTGGCATTATTAGACCACTGTTCATGTTGGTTTAAGAGATGACCATAATGAGAACAGATAAGCTCACTGCTTCACATCCAGCTGCTCAGCAGTGCCTTTGGAGCATGGTGCCTTGCCTTGCAAAGCATGGTGCTGAACTCTTCAAGGTATCACGGAGTCAGACTTTGTTGAGCAGGGCCTGTCCTTGGAGTGTCACAGACTTACCCATAGGCTGAGAAAGTGGCTTGGGCCCACACCAGAACTTTGGGACTTTGCTAAGGAGTTGCAACTGGCCTTCATACAAGTGGTTTTTTAAAAGATCTATGCATTTGTTAAAATGTTTTCCTTCTAAGATATCATTTCTGAAGGAACTATTTGCAGACAAATCTATGAGCAATTTAACTTACTGCATTGCAGAGCTAACTGCAGCTGTCCTGGGATGACCCTGGGAAGCTGGAGTGAGCAAACGCTTTGGCAGACAGCTCTGCCAATGCTCTGCTTTGTGATTTTATTCCCAGTATTTTGACTACTTGTTTATAATGAGGCTTTAAGGGAAAGAGATGATCCATATGCTCATCAAGTAAGCCAGAGAAAGCAACTAGACATGTGGGATCTCAGCAGCGGGACAGGATGCCTGTCTTGGTGGCAAGTCAAGACTCAGGGCAGTGCAGGGCCACAGGCTGGCCCTATGAGGGCCATTCACTCATTCTCAGACTGGGACCACTCTGACCATGCCACCTGAATCAATCGATTAGTCATCCAGATCTGCATCTTATCCAGTTTTTACCATCTTAGATTCACACTGAGTCACAGAGAGAGCTTGCAAGTACTCAGCGTCTCTGTCAGGCCTTTAGCTGACTCTTTATCTCTGCTGATGAAGTCTTGTACGTTGCTAGGTGCTTTGCAAGCAAGGGAGAAACCCCAGTAGGGCCTGAAATATATTAAAAAAAAAATGCACTTGTGAAACCCAGTGGAAAAGAGGGTCTCCTAGGAAAGCTGATGGAGTAAGGGCCAGAGATGTCTCTTTCCAGCTGCATGAACTTCATACCAAAAATCTTGGGGCTGAAAGCAACAGAGCATGGGCCTCATCCTGCCAAGGGTATCATTCTGAGCTGATGTTTCCTTCTCAGATATGAAGCATAGCGCAGATGAGACAATGAAAAGCCAAATTTAAAACCCTGAAAATTAACTGAAGCATCATTCCTTGACACATGCACCTCACCAGTAAGACTGCTGGCACTGGCAGAGACAAAAAGGGCTGGAGTCAGAGATGTGTGGGGACTATATAAAGGGGCTCTCTTTTAGACATGGTCTATGTTTGCTAGGAAATGAGGAGCTGAGACACACTAAAGTTGAGGGATAACAATGCTTTATTTCATCCCTCATGCTGTCCTTATGGTAGATGGCAGTTTGCATTTAGACTTCTGCTGAAAGCTTATCTCCCCTCTTCCGCCCTCCCACCCCACCCCCCATTCTCCAAGAAAAGCTAATGTCATGAACCAGGAACAGCAGTTTTCTTGAAAAAGCAGAGTAAAAAGTTTCAGGCTTTGTCTGCACAAAAAAAAATAAATGAGGAAGGATGTGAATGCAAAGTAAAATGCCTGTTCCTGGCTATCAGTGGGTGGGGATGCTCTTTTCCTGCAATGAAGATACCTTAAGTTCAAAATAAGCACTTAGGACCAAGGGACTAACAGTAAATTAACTGTGAGAACACATCAGATGTGTTCAATTCACATCGGGTGAATTGAAGGAATATCTGGGTTTTCTACCATTTTCTGCATCACTTGGGGGCTATCCTCATGTAATCCTGTGGTTCTGTTTTTGGGAGGTTTTTTTGCTACATGCAAGGATTTCATCAGTTAGTCATGTCCTGTCTCTGTTAGTGCACATGTGGACTAAAGAAAAGGGAGTGTTGCAAATGCAGTAGAGGAGACAGGATTGTGGCTGAATTCCCAGGGAGCAGAGCCAAAGTGCCACTACTTTGTCTCAAACTGGGGGACTAATGAATTCCAGGCTTCTCTGTGACCTTGTTCACTTATCACTTTTAGTCACTGGATCCAGTGACTGGATGGCTGCATCCAGAGGGTAGTGGTCAATGGCTCAAAGTCCAGATGGCAGTGACAAGTCCTTCAGCGGTCTGTACTANGGGGTAATGGTTCTAAATTAGAAAGGAGTGGATTTAGATTAGAAATAAGGAGGAAGTTCTTTACCACAAGAGTGTTGGAGCACTGCAACAGGTTGCCCAGGGTGGTGTTTGAGGCCCCATCCGTGGAGGTCCCTTCCAACACACACATTTCTATGATTCTGTGTTTCTCTCTCTGATGTTAATGGGTTTCTGAGGAAGAGATCAGCTCTGAGCTTGACTTGGCCTTGGTTTAGCCTCAGTGCAGACTGCTGCCTCCCTTTTCTTACTCATTCTTCTGTGTTCCCATTCCATCTCTTTTTTTTTTTTTCCCCTGTAAGCAGCTGGTTATGCAGTGATGCACCACCCACAGCAATAGCACTATTTTGCTACTGCTTGACACAGCCATGCAACACTTCGTCCTGGTGCTGATACCTTGATTTCCTTCTTTTAATGAAAAAATACCATCATACTTTGACAAAGCTTGTTAGCCTTTGAATAATTCCTCTGCTGTGGTCTGTCAGTGAGCAACTGGCATGTGTCAGCTGCCCAGAGGAATAATCTGGGGAAGACTGCAGCTCAAAATCAATTCTATGTATACACATTTTGACATACACATGCATGAGGAACACAGATGGGCTGGAGACCTTCTGGAACTGAATCGTCCCCACAGTTGCTGTGGTTAGAGTTTATAAAAGCAGTCTAGATGGGGAGCAGTAACTCCAAGCAGCATTTCCATAGTGCCAGGGTCCAGGTGATGTTAAACCCACATACCTATTGCAAGGTTAGGCACTAGTGTGATGTGCTGTGGCCTGTAGTCACCTTCTGGTGTGCTGCTTCTCACAGGGACCTGCCTCTCACCTCACTGGGCAGATGGTGGCTGCCTCACTGGTAGGGAGTGCAGCTGCAAGGGGAGGAAGGCCAGGTGCTTCACCAGCTGTGGGTCCCCATGCTGGGATGCAAAGGGCTCACATCTGTTTGGGGATTTAACAGGATGAATGGTGTACAGCTCTAACTGCTTTTTGTGCTTGTGGTGTCCCTTGAGGTCATCCCAAATCCTGCAGTCAGGCCCCTGGGGAGCACAGTTCTCACTCCATACCAGTCTCAATATCTGTAGCATCATGCATCATCATCTTCCACGTAAGCCAGTCCCACGGGAATCTGTCATTTCTTGGACCACAGGAGCATCCTTCTGCTCCCCACAGCTCTCCAATTCATTTGCCTGCATCTTCCAGCAAAGCACAGTGGTGCAGTCCCCTCCTTCCTCATGCACTACTGGTAGGTGGGGTGCAGCATGGGAAAGATGACCTCTTTCTGGGAATCAGCCAGAACATATCAATGGGGAAATGACTGAGGCTGATTAGCTGAAATGAGGTTTTTTTACCTCAGCATGGATTTTCTGTGACAGGGAGAGGGACAGCTATGAAAAGGAGTACAGTGGTA
Source organism: Chloroceryle aenea (assembly GCA_013399075.1). NCBI lineage: Eukaryota > Metazoa > Chordata > Aves > Coraciiformes > Cerylidae > Chloroceryle > Chloroceryle aenea. The sequence continues at coordinate 3,978 of VWZY01013479.1, read as the reverse complement.
AGGACAAGGCTCTTTGTAGCCCTGGGCACCAGCCAGTGCAGCTGGTATTCCATATGGTAAAATGAAGGACAGGCTACATGGTCCAGCCCTAGTGTCCCATGGGATGTCTGGATCCAGCTCTTCTACCTTCCAAAAAACACATCCAAATTGCTCTTTAAAGCTGTCTATGTTTTATTATTTTCCTTTTTGTGGCATAGGAACAGAGAGCCTTGGGGCTTTTAGGAGCAGCAGCAGTAAAAAAATTTGATGATGAGCTGACATTCCATGTGAGTATGTGTGTGTATTATACACAGACTGGGCCAGCAGTTGGATAAAGTATTTTTAAGTGCTACTCCTGCCAAGTATCAGCTTGGCATGCTCCAGATATCTATCTTTCACTTTCAAACCAAAGGAAGACTGATTCATCTTGAAAATCTATCTTTTTGACACTACGAATTTGTGTCTTATGAAAACACACTCTTCCCAAGGATGCTGCTTTGTTTATCATTTCACAGTATGAAATGCAGATATTCAGACCTTACAAAGAAACCCCTCACATTCTTGTAAGAACACTGCAACTGCTTGACAGATGTTCCAGAAACAAGTACGTGCCAGAAAAAAACACTCAAAAAGGACAGGAATCTGCAGCTCAGACAATGCAAGAGCTTGATCACTCTGAATCAACAGCAGCTCTTGTCCTTCTGTTTTTACCCTGATTTTCAAATGGATTTAACATAATGAGGCTGTTGCACCTACTGGGAAGACTACCCATCATTGTGATTTCTTCTTTTGTTGCCATGTGTACCTGGGTGAAGACCCTGTAACATCCATGTCTGCTTATTTTCAGCTTCAATTCCCTCCTTAGGTGTTTGGGTTTGTTTGTTTTTTTTATTGTTTTGGGGTATTTGTTTGTTTGTTTGGTTGGTTGGTTTGTTTTTTTTTTTCGTTTGCTTGGTTTTTTATAGCACATCCAAAAGACCTGACAGTGGTTAGATTCTGAGTGAGATGGTCATCTTTTGGGCTTTCTCCCTGTTTCTTCATGATGTTTCATATCTTTCTAGAGGCATCCTGTGCCCCAGACTGTGGTTAGACGTTTGGTAGTTATGGGGCTGGTTTTGGCTTCTATGTGCAAACTGTCACTACTGAGAAGAGAAAAAAAAATGGCTTAAATAACAAGATTAAGTGTTTTGGGTAGTTGGTTAGACGGCTTTGACCTATTGGTTCAATAATGTTATTTGTATGTATTTCCTCCCTCATTCAAATGGTCTTTTTCATACCACCCTGTTGTTTGGGAACTCATTTACCATCAGGACAGGATTTAATGCACAGAAATGTGATGACCTAGGATGGTACAGGTTGCAGTGGCACTACCAAGTGAGTTGCAAAACCATGACAGCTGGTCCTCACTGCCAAAACAGGGTGACAGCCCCTGCACAGGAGGGCTGGGTGTGCACACAGAGCCCTACAGCCTCTGACCTGCCAACACCCACCCTGCCAGCAGCAGCAGCTGTGCCAGATGCCAGGCATCTCCCGAGCTGCTCATCCCTCTGCATCTGCTGACTTCTGCTGCACTCTGGATGGGTGGCACAAAACTGTACCACTGGTCCACCTCTCCCTCCTACTCTGCTCCCATTTTTGGCCTCTCCCGGGGCCACCAGGAAGCCAAGAGACCTCTTCTCCTGCCCTCTATTACCAGGCTGCTCATGCAGCCAGTGGCTGAATTCAGGCACTGTGCTATTAATGGAAAGCTGACAACATGGCTGAGTGTAGAAGGTATCAGTGCTACGGCCCTGGCAAAACATAATGTGTTGTAATGTCTTTTGTGGCTCTGCTAAGGTAATACCTGAGTGCATTAGGTCACCTGTCTTGTGCAAACCAATTTGTTACTCAATATGTTACACTCAAGGACACCAATAACAGATTTTCTTCTTCTCTCTCCTTCTCCTCCTCTTTCACTTTGTCTTTTTTCTCATTCTTGTCCTCTTTCCTTTTCTCATCCTTCTTCTCCCTCTTCTTTCTTCTGCTCCTTCTTCTTCTCCTCCTCATCCTTCTCTACTCTTCATCTTCCTTTTTTAATACAATTGACCCTTACAAATGTCAGAACGATCTATGTGATCTTCATGTGAAGGAAACCTATTTTTGCCCCCCCCATACCTGACCGCTTGCCACCACTTCCACCACTTCCCTGATGCAAGGCGTTTACACACCCCCTCAGACAGACAGCAGGCCTGTAGCCACTAGTCTCTCCTCTGCACCAGGATCTGCACCAGCAGCTGCTTGAAAAAATGTACATGCTGTACATGTACACAACCCCTTTCCAAGACCTGTGGAGGGCAGGTTATCTCCCTGGTGTTTCCAGCTCCCTGCCCTGAGACCAGCCCAGTACAGTTTTGGATGAGACAGATGGCAAGGGGAGGCTGTCCTCAGCAGCAGCATGCACTGTCTCCCATACCCTTATTTTCTTATGTGAGTGGGGTGCAGGAGGGTTCACCACAGTGGCTCTTGATCTTTTCTTGGCAGCTCCTGGCTGCTAGCACACCCTGGGAAGGGAAAACTGTGGCTAAAAGAAGAGCTGACCAGGGCTTCCAGGCTGAAGGATAATGTAGACTGGTCCAGGTGCTCACAAAGGCCTGAAATGGGCCAGCTGGTAGGAGGAGGAGTGGGGAGAAGTGCAAGAAAAGAGAGGCCCAGCCTGATGGTCCAGATTGAGATGTTCAGCTGCCTGTCTGAGGACTTCATCCTGCTGCACATATCTCTGTGCCATCCACACCTGATGGTCATGCTTCAGTTATCTGTGTCTTTGAGGAACAGATTTAAGGGAGGAATTTGGTGATGCATACTTTGCTGATGATCTGGACAAACAACCCCACATCAGCAATGTCTGCTGGTCTCTGCTCCAGTGTGCAGAAAAGAGAATAAGTGGTTGTCTATGAGCAAGCAACACAGAACTCCCAGACTTTAAGATGTTGCCTGGGAAGCATCCCCTCTCCTCAAAAAAACTTTAACATTTCAGTCTGTATTGTTTTTCACTTTAATGAAATGAAAAAAAAAAACAAAACAAAACAAACAAACCAAAACACCAAAAAACATGAAACAAAATACTGAAAGGTTTCATGTGACAAGGTATTCCAAACTGTTTTGGTTAGGGATAGTTGAAATATAAAGTTTATTTTATAGTATGACAGTTTACACCAAGTGAATAAAATGGAATCCAACATAAAAAAAAAAACCCACTTGAAATAAAACACTGCAATGCATTTAAAAAACATTTTATTGTAACTGATGAAGATCAGTGCATTCTCCTAAAATATTTCAAGTTTAGGTAAGGCATTTTTCTACCATTGACTTTTCCTGCAATTTAGCCAGTCACCAGCAGGTGGGGCATAATGTCCTGTAAGTGAACTAGAATTGGAAGATAAATTTCATAATGTTCTTTGGATTCGAGGACTTGAAATGTATCTTCTCTCCTCCCTGTTTTTCAGAGAAAAAAACTTCTGCATCAGCATGACACTTCCCCAGGCCACAAAACCTCAAACTTGGGAGTCTTAAACAGTCGCAGCCTGTCTGATCCCAACACAATCTCATTAAGCCAAAACATCATCAGCTAAGACACATCAAAGTCCAGAATTCTTGTATCAAGAGCCCTGGAGATGCTATCTATTTTCTTAGGGTTTATGGGAAACTAATGAATGGGCTAGAAGATAGTCAGATTGCTTCCTGAGTAGTGGGTCATGATACAGTGCTCTGTGTGCCTCTTGGAAATCTTGATCTCACACAAGCTCCCAAGAAAACTCTGGCATGCAAAATGCTGCTGCTTTGCCGTGGACAGTGCTTCCGTACCAAGGTGTTAACTTGACACTTGCAATCATATTGCAGTATCAGGAAGTTACTTTTGGATAGCATGGACCCAAACCCCCCAGTGCCTCAGGGTCAAATGTCTCATATATTGAACCCAAATTTCTCTGTGACAGAGAAACATAGAAATGTGTGTGTTGGAAG
>VWZY01013472.1:1066-13145 GCA_013399075.1 Chloroceryle aenea | reverse complement strand
GCAGGTTTTGTCAACGCTATCCCCACAGGAGACCAAGCACGCCTACTAGTGACCACTCTCTTAGCACTAAATCAATTTTCTAGGGGGAAGGAGAATAATAGCCCTACCCAAAAACATTGGACCACCCAGGCATTAGAGGACGGTCCGCCGGTCGTAATTCAGAATGAGCAGGGGGACTGGGAAGAAGGGTGGAAACTAATCCTTACAGGACGGGGATATGCTGCTGTCAAAAAGGATGGGAGGGTTAAATGGTGTCCACTCAAATCTATTAAACCAGACCTTCAAAATAAAGCTAATGAAAGCTGTGAGTTTCTGTTCGCAGGGCCAGATCATCAGACACCCCTGTAACCCGTATACCCCGATGACAAGAGAAGCTGACAAGCCGGCAAATATCCTGTCTAAACCTGGAAGCCACACACCAGCAGAATCCGTTAAGAATGCTTTAGAATTTCTTTAAAAATCCTTTAAGGTTGCTTTGAGAACTGCCTTACTCAGTATTACCCCCATTATTAACCCTAGTTACCTATTAATCTCCGCCTATTCACTGTGCGTTTCCTGAACCAGGTCACCACGTCTGAAAACAGGCAACATTTCCCTTCAAAGCATTATAGATTTAAAATACACCATGCAGACCATTTCAAATTCTGGATTAAATAACATTCTCCCCACTCTACTAAGAGTCAAATTTGTACATTATTGATAAAATGATGACTAAAGAAAAAGAGCAAAACAACCCATATATATAGACAAGCACAACCCTTTGGAAGCCTTTCCTCTTGCCTGAAGGCACTTATAGAAGGGTCAGCTGGTTTAAGTCACCTATAGTCTGTTGAAAACTACCATCTAGTGGTGATATGTATTACACAAGCACGCTGAATTCTATGAACAAAAACTTTCTTTGGCCTGTTTTAACATCAGAGCACAAATTCACCAAAACTGAATTTTGCATTATGGCATCACCCTATATAACACTTTCACTCAAAACAAAGAAGTGCATTATACACTGCTCCCACCTTTGTTCACGTAACAGATCATGAGTCACAAGAAAGGCTTGGTATTCCTGAGGAGACATGAAAGGTCTGCAACCTCATTTGCTGAATTTAGCTCATTTTCAGGACTGGAGTAGTACAGACTTCTGGAAAGGACAATATAATAATTACCAAAAGTGGTTTTTGCTCTCTTAGCAGAAACCTCAGCTGGTGCTTTCTATCAAATTAAATAAGGAAAAAAGCAGCACCTTGACCTTTTTCATGTTGCAAATTCTTGGTGTAAGCAGAAACAAGTTTACTGTAAACAAAAATGCTAAAGATTTTATTGGAAATTTTTTCTATTGATCTACACGTGCTATAATTCAGAACCCTTCCACCTCTCTTGGGAATTCTAATCCACATTAACTCTGAAGTCAAATCATAGACTAAATTGTTCAACACATAGCTGATCATAAATACGTCTGCAGACCACATTAACAAGCTCCATGTTGTCCTGAAAGCAGCAAGACCCAAAGAACAAAGAATTAATGGCCATTCACAGTGCCACTAAAATTTTTAAAGGCTTTAGGAAATAGGGTGATAACTAAAAGTAGGTGTGTTTGTTGTAACCCCTGATAACTCTGAATCTATGAACCCTGCAAAAGCATAGAACATCTGGCATTGTATTCATCTACATAGCCTGAGGATTCAGTCCAAATGCTGTCTCCTCAGTCAGGCGTCCCTGGCTTACTTGATTAAATTATTTCCTCCTGCAGGAACATCAAGACACATATCAGTTAAAGAAAGGAATAAAATCCCGGTCAAACAGAGCTAATGGTTTATTTAAACTTGCACTTAAGTCCCTTATGTCAAGGTTAGAAATGTCAAGTAAAGGATTCTCAGGCAGATTGAAAACAGCAGCAGTTTCCAAATCAGCAGTGGATTTACTCCTGGTGAGTGTGGTGGTGGGGAGTAGGAAGGAGAAAATACGCAACTCTTACAATATCACCTATGCTTGTACTTTTCTTTTTCCATGCAGCTAATGAACTGTCACATTGGCCTTTGTTTTCCTAGACCAATTCTTTACATTCCTGGGCTTACAGATGCAAATATCATCTTACAATAACTTTTATTTTTTCCAAAATTCCTCCCAAAGGAGAACTCTCTTTCACCATTCACTTTGTTGCTCCATATCCCATCCATGTGAATATGTAAATACTATGGCAAGAATTTCCCTTCTGTGCACACACAATCTTTCAAAGTGGTTTTGACTTTGAAATAGTTTAATCACTAAGTATAAATATTTGTCGAGTTGCCAGACTGTAAAATATGTTACCTCATGGAATTATGTCATATGTTACATAGGTCCTCCTCCACAGATGATCTAAAACCATGTTCTCTTCCTAAAAAAGAAAAAGTATCACTCATTTTTATATCTGCCTGTTCCTTCTCTCTTTACATGATCCAATTAATTCTTCAAGCCTACTTAATAGTTTCTGTTATGATTGAGCCATCAGAATATACTCCATCAGGTTTGGTTTATCTTTATTCTGCCATATCATAGTTTCATTTAACTGGTTTAAATATTCTGCTGTTGAAAACAGCTTTAGCCAAAAATCTTGATTCTTCTAACAGCTTGACAAATTCATTTTAAAGAGAGCTTGTAATTTCTTTTAAATACAGTCAGTGTAACAGAATTTTGAGTTTATTTCAGTTTTTACAATAGTGGGTCAAATACAATTACTTTCATTCTATGTTGTATAGATATTTTGAAACATAAAGTATATACTCTTTCTCAAACAGTTCTTCTAGAGGCCAAGTTATAATCATGGTATCAAAATGGACGGAATTATTCCTTTTTGCTTTACATGTGAATTACTTCCAACTATTTCTTGGTAAGTGCATTGTTGTTTGCATGAGCTAGAATTGTGCTGAGTATTTTAAAAGGATAAATATTAAAACCTTGTAAATGTTAAACCCAAACAAGACAGTAAAAGTGAAGGATAAACTATTTTTCTTAAGACATATCTGTCATTTCAACTGCTTCAGACTGATAGAGTAGGAAAATGAAAGCCAGACATTTGAATTCTAAAAATACACAAGAGACATTAACTTTACAGAAGTAAAAAAATATTAGTTTAATTAATGTAATGATTATGATTAATGTTAATATGACAAACAAAAATAACCTGACTTCCTTACTTTGATATGACGTATAGATGCATTTTCTAACCCCAAAATTTCATAGGCTACATTCCTCTGTTACAGATTCACACTGTTAATATAGAAAGTGATACTGCATAGGTCCAAATCATAAGGAAATGGTGATAAACGTCACAATACCTATAAAAAGGAAATTGTTGCTTTTGCTATAGCCTACATAAATATGCAGATCTGCATACTTCCCTCTAGTCTACTCTGTGCTGATATTGAAGTGCACCTTATTTAGGAAAGATGTTTCTACTCGAGATGCTAATATGTTTTGGACTCAGTGGGTGTTCTGGAATTTAGAAGCAGCAAAGAATCCAAATGTCAGTCAAGTCCTATTCAGATGAGGCTTAGCATGGACTGAAGGTTTTTAATGACAATACTACCACAGATCATTGACTGCCTCTGTTTCTGACTCAGCCGCCAAAACAATGGCCTCTTCCCAGAGAAGCTGGGTGAGGGGAGACTGATGCTTGACAAGAAGAGGCAGGTGGAATTTTGTAGTAAGAATTATTTTTAACCATCGTTAGTGGGTTAGAAGGCAAGAAGAAAGGAAAGGATGCACCTCAGGATTGCTTGCTTTTCAAATGTAAACACCTATAACTGCCAAGCCTATGCGTAACTGCATTTCAGACACATTCTCCTTAATTCTTGCTCAGCTACCACAAACCACCCAAGAAGAATAACCACAAATTCACAGCAGTTCACAGAATAGTAGAATCATCGAATGGTACGGGTTGGAAGGGACCTCAGGAGATCATCAGGTCCAATCTCCCTGCCAGCACAGGATCACCTAGGGTAGGCCACAGATGAACAGGTTCAGGTGGGTTTTGAAAGTCTCTAAAGAAGGAGACTCCACAAAATCTCTGGGCAGTCTGCTCCAGTGCTCCATCACCATCACAGGGAAGAAGTTTTTCCTTGTGTTGAAGTGGAACTTCCTGTGTTCCAGTTTGTGACCATTAGTCCTCATCCTATCACAGATCACCACTACAAAGAGACTGGCCCCTTCTACTTGACACCCACCCTTCAGGCACTTGTAAACATTAATAAGATCCCCTCTCGGCCTTCTCCAGAATAAACAGCACCAGGTGTCACAGCCTTTCCTCAAAGAGAGATCTTTCAGTCGCTCAATCATCCTCACATCACTCCACTGGACCCTCTATAGTATTTCCCTGTCCCTTATAAATGTGGGCGACCAGAACTGGACACAATATTCCAGATGTGGTCTTACTAGTGCAGAGTACAGGGGGAGGAGAACCTTCACAGTCATGAAGCTGGGTCAGGGCAAGCTATAGAAGTCTAGCCAAGGCTTTTATACTGGTAGCTTCTCAAAAGGTTTGTCATTGCTGGTACTCAAAACAGTGAGCTTGGGTATGCCCATATGGCGTGGAACAGCAGCTCTGGATTGCAGGAAGGGTATTCACATGGTAAGAATGTGACTCTCAGTTCGGCAAATTGTACATATGTGAGGGGAAAAGATGTAAGCTAGCCAATGTAACTATTTAAGAATTTGACATTTCAGCACAACTTGGGCCTTGATTTTGTTTGAAAGCAGAAGACAAGGTGGATCATCTCTTAGTGCTTTTATTCATACAAAGGCTAGAAGCATGACAGGAATGACACAGCTCTCATGCATATATTATACAACAAACTGCAACTGCAAGTCTGTGTTTGGAAATATTATTAGTAGAAAAATAGATTAGCTGAACCTTTAAAGCATAAGAAAGCATCCTGGAAAAAAACCACACTGCTAGTTAGAAAAAATATATATCTATATTTCACATTTCAAGGAGTCCACATCTGATTTGGTATAAATAGAAGGGATTGTTGATCCACAGTAATGTGTTTTGTTATTCAGCTTTAGTCGGTGGTAGAAGAGAGACAATTAGGACTTCTAATCGTCCTTCCTATCTGATAAGAACTAAATCATGAGCCGAAAAAAATCCTGTGGTTGTTGCTCAGGCAGGTGTTGCTGAAGAAACAGGCAGCACAACAAGGGTTGTGAGCAAATATAAAGATGTCTGGTCATAAAAAATCAAAGCTAGGCATCCTGTCAATTTCTCAGGGAAAAAATCTTTTTTCTAAGACAGACTGCAGTTTATGTTACCAAAGTGTTCGGTATATCCTGGTGAGCATTCAATACCATTTTTAAATCAAATATGAAAAATAATTTAGTAACAACCAGGACAAACAGAAGACAGAAGTTAGCACATGAAAGGACAGTGTACTGGCACACTTAGAAGCAAACTAAATGGTTTTTTTAAAGAGACATTACAGAAATAAATTACTGGATTATAATGAAACACCCCTGTGCTTACAGATGGGACTTTGGGGGGGGAACTGCATTTTTTCCTCAGAAATACTGAATGTTTCCTTAATAATCATCCAGATGAGGACTTAACATTGTCCTGAACAAAAAAGTACCAGTTTCTGTAAAAGCTAATGAACTGCAAGCACAAGAAATGGAAATTGTTAGAGAATAACAAGCAGTGAAAAAACTCAGCTTTACTAGTTTTATACTTGATGAAAGCATGAATTTAAATGATACCTCAGCTATTCTTTCAAGACCTTATCCTCTGGAAGGACTACAAGAAGAAATGTGTTGTCTTAAACAAAGCAGATAAATACAATGGAAGCTCTCTCTGAGTAACATTTCAAAGTGGGTAGTCAAAAAGATTCTTAATGTAATTGCAGATGACATGATACACACAATGAAGAAAATAGAGGATTTTCTCACTTTGAAAGTCAAGAAAGGCTCCAGCAATTTAAACCCACAATGAATAAATTAGAGAGTTTTAAAGACACTATTTCTTGAGAAATAGTCCCTGTTTGATGGCTAAGCCACAGCAAAAAAAATTGGGCTGATCCACTGATAAGTAGCTGGGCAAGCTCACAGTTACGACTGACATGTTACAGACAGTTACAAATGCTGGGATAGCCACATTTGGAAGGCCTATGTTTCAGAACTGATGGATTCCCAAGGGTCTTGTATTTGTAGCCATAATAATTTGGCTTCTGCAGTGCTGCTTAATGCTATACGCACACTACTGCTGCAGTCATTACTTTTGTATTTGTTGCCTGCCAAAAGCAGCGATGCTCTGTTTGACACTCTAATAAAACTCACAAAGAAATTTCCATTGCAGAACTATTTGCCTCTGACTACAGGGTCCAGACAACCAACCAGGGTAGTGAGGTTTTAATAATATTATCATCATCATCAACCACTGTATGAATTTCCTGAGCTCAAATCAGAAGCTCTGCTAGCACAATCCCCTAGAGAGAATGGGAGAAGCTTTTACATAGAGCAAAACAGCAGCTTTCCCCTTCATTGGAGGTGGCCCAGTTCCCACTAAAAGCAAGCCTGTTTTCCACCTTAACCCATCCTGAGCCAGCTGCTCGTAATGCTGTTGTAAGTGGATTTCTCTGTGGTTCTTGTCAACAACTCAGACCAAAAATAATACCAGCATCACAGAAAGCTTCTCAGAAACCTTTATCAGTCTCCTCTCTACACAAGACCAACCTTGTTCTGACCAACAGGGAAGGACTGGTGGCTGATGTGAAACTTCAACAATCTTGGTTGCAGTGACCAGCAATAGAATTTAAGATCCTTAGGGCAGCTAGAAGGATGTACTACAAGCTTACGAGCCCGGACTTCAGGCGTGCAGACTTTGATCATTTCAGAGATCTGCTGGCCAAAGTGCCGTGGAACAAAGCCCTAGAGGGCAGGGGGGGCCAGGACAGCAGGTATTCAAGGATCATCTTCTCCGTGTCCAGCAGCAAACTATACCAACAAAGAAAAAGGCAGGAAAGAATTCTAGGAGACCTGCCTGGATGAATAACGAGCTCCTGGGCATGCTGTGACACAGAAAGAAACTCTACAAGGAGTGGAAAGAAGGACAGCTAGAATGGGGGACATACAAGGAAACTGCCCGAGCAGCAAGAGACCTGGATAGAAAAGCTAAAGCTCAGTTAGAAATAAATCTAGCCAGGGAGATCAAGGGAAACAGCAAAAATTTCTATAGGTATATTAATGGCAAGAAAAATACTAGGAAAGGTGGTGCCCCCTGNAGGACAGACTGAGATAGTTGGGATTGTTCAATCTGGAGAAGAGAAGGCTCCAAAGAGACCTTATTGTGGCCTTCCAGTACCTTAAGGAGGCCTACAAGAAAGCTGGGAATGGACTTTTTAGGCTGTCGGGCACTGATAGGACTAGAGGGAATGGATTAAAACTAGAGAGAGGTCGATTCAGGTTAGACATTAGGAAGAATTTCTTCACCATGAGGGTGGTGAGACACTGGAACGGGAATTTCTTCACCAGGAGGGTGGTGAGACACTGGAACAGAGGTGGCAGAAGCCCCATCCCTGGAGGTTTTTAAGGCCAGGATGGATGGGGCTCTGAGCAACCTGATCTAGTGCGAAGCGTTCCTGCCCTTGGCAGGAGGTTGGAACTAGGTGATCTTTAAGGTCCCTTCCAATCCTGACAATTCTATCATTCTGAGACAGTGTCATGGATGGTGCTGCGATTCATTTGAACTTTTCTCTTTTGTTAATTTTTCCCTCAGAATACCCAAGAGGAAAAAATTTCGCTTCCTAATTGCATTCCACCTTTTAAGTTCTTCATGGGCATTAACCAATAAGTCCTCCCAGATCCTTAACATTCTCCTCATTGTGGATTTCAAAACATAAAATAATTTCATTAGATGTAACTTTGCCTCCTGCAAGACAGTTACAGGCATAGCCTCATGTTTGTAGCCTCTTAGCTATAAGCTTTTCTGAGAGAAATAAAACTACTGTGATTAATTCATTATGGGCTGTCACAGAATGAAATGATACTCAAAGGAAAAGTCACTAAGTATTTTCTTATTTATCAAAACAAGCAGGTACAGAAAAGTGCATATATGAAGAAACACTCTTCAAGTTTATCTCAGGTGTTATTGTAACAAAATATTACTTTCTCTCTTTCCCTTGATGACAACACAAATATCAGAAACATTAACAAGCTAATAATAATAAAAGTGTTAGCAAAGATTTGTCATACAAAAGAGAGCTGGTCTACCTTACTACTTGGTACCCCCAGTAACAATGCCAATATTTTTGAAATAGTTCATCATGCCATATGTGAATATGGAGGCTTTGGCTCTCTAATGGACTTCCTAGAAGAGAAATCAAGTTGTGTGATATGGTTTAGTTGGGCTATTAAGGTATAAATGGAATAAAGCCCAAGCAGTGAATAACATTTTTAAACAGGAAGCCTTTCACAATGAACATTTAGAAGCTAACAAATGTTATTAAATGATCTGTTCTTCTCATCAAAAGTGATAACCCAGGATGTGTGTATGGATTTTTTTCCCAGGATTAAAAGCTGCATCCAAAAAAATTCTTACTGCATGCACAATACTGATGGTTGAGCGCTAAAAAAACATTACAAACGGGCTTCTTGGGAAAGAGTTTGTTAGATTTGTGAGGGATTTAAACTGCCTCCTGCTCATCTAGGACAATCTATGCCTTTTTCTTACAAATTTACCAAGCATCTTAGTAAAATGAAACTGCAGATATTTGATCAAAACCAACATATCTCAACACCTGTTAATTATGTTCCCTGGTTTTGTAGAAAGATGAAGCTTTGAGATCAAGAATCAAGATCAACTTCTTTTCACTTGCAAAGTCTGCTCTGAAGAGTATGATGAAGTTGACTTGAGCTCTTTATCTAGCACTGGAGAAGTGATTTCCAAGATCCTTTTCCAAGACTTCAAAAACACACCCTTAGCTGACTCTTTTCAACAAACCTTTTGAAATTCAAACATGAAATTAACTTCAACAGATCAGTTGCTGATTAGAACTCGGTGGCTTAGAGGTCTATTTCTTAGAGATCACAAAGAACAAAGTCTTGTTTATTTGAAAAATCTTCTTAATATTGTCATTATCTTGTATTCATGGATGCTGTCACAGAACACTGACTTTTCTGCTTTTACCTAGGACTATGACCAGTCACACAGAACCCGAGTGAAAACTGTATTTGAAAAATAATATTAATATCTCTGAAATATTTTACTTAGTAAAATAGCTTCTTTTCCACCTCTTCTGAAATTCCTATAGCATTGGTACAATATAATGTTTGCATTCCTTGTTAAGCTATTTACATTAGGCTCCTGGCTGCAGTTATCTTTTGGCACAGCCAAAGTATCCTGAAGCTGAGGGAAGGTTTTGGAGGTGCAAAATGATGGTGTTATGCAGCACAGAAACATTAATGGAATTAGACCCACTCAGAGTAAGAACAAGAACAACCTTCTACAGACACAATACGTTTTATATGGACCTTCCAAATTGGATTTCACATGACTCACTCTTCCCTTCTCTGCTCCTCCATGCTCTGACACCTGAATTTAACAGACATGAGGTGGAGAACTGTGTGTGCAGAGATTTATCCTACTGTAGCTACTGACTTCTGTTCAAGCAGACAGATATCCAGGTTGCTGACAATAACAATTATATTTGTTTAAAAAACCTTCTCCTCTCTCAATTTGCATAACACATAATGGAAAGGGGGATTTTTTTTCTTTAAATACTTTCAAAACTAGAAAATACAGATATATGCAAAAGCGTTCCACCTTTTTACAAGAGCAACCATTCAAATCTTATGTCCAGTATCATCAAAAATAGTATTACTAATACTAAATAACCAACTTAACTACTGAGCAATTAATAAAGGCAAGAGCTTGTCAAACTGTTTCCTATGGTGTGGTAAGTAACTTGTCAGAACAATAATAACTATTATAGGAAATCTTGATATTCAGCCTCCCAGAACACAAACAAAGTATGAAAGAAATACTAATTTATTTTTCCCTTCTCAGACATGGCTTATCTGATGACAATGCTACAGCAAATAGCATCTAGTGAGCTAAGAATAGTAAACAAGGCTTGAATTTCAGTCAGGCATCACATCCTGAAATAAACAGCTTGAATTTCCTTCATAAAAAATCCTTAAATATATATTTTAAAGTAATATATTGGAAAAGTCCTATAGATCAGTTAGCTGCTGATGCAAAAACTAGGCAAACTACTCAACCTGTTATTCAACTGTTAATTTACAATGACAGCAATAGAAGGCTAGGAAGACTGCAACAGAACGCTACTCGACAGTAACCACTTATTCTGACACTGCCAAATAGTAAATAAGTCAAATGCAGGGAACCTTACATATTGCCCACACGATAAACATCCAGTTGAATTTCAGCATAAGATCATGTCATTAAATTGAGTCTGAAGACAAAGCAATTAATGAACCTAAAAAGACTAAGCAACTCTTAACCCTAAACCTGTCATAAAACTCCAATTAGTCTTATAAAAAGATTTTTACTGCTAAGGAAACACATCTTTTTCCAAGCACTATACAGTGACTCCTTAGTCCCTGAAATGCTTCCAGGTGACACTAGGAAATATCACTATGACCTTGAGAATGTTTTGTCTGACAAACTATCATTGATCATTATTGACAAAAGAAATGGTCTAGGGAGACAATAAGCGACAAAAGACAAGTATTCACAAGAGCAAAACAGAAACCAAACGAAGCCGTGGGACAGTCTTTTCTAGCTACAGTTTGTCCAGAAATTTCCAAAGGAATGCTTCAGCATCGTCCCTGCTGTACAGCCAGTGGAGAGTAGCGAGTGGTTCAGTTATTTTTATAATGGCACACCACTTCCCCCTGCTGGTCTTCCTCCGAAAGCAGCTTCAGCTGCAGACCTCACAAGTCACTTGTGCCCAGTCTTCATGATCATTATGCCAGGTTCTTAATCGCAAGCACACGAAAGCTGTTGCAAGTTTTAACATAAATATCGTCTAGCTTATCGAGCCACACTACAACATCCCATCTGCAAGCAAAGGGATATTTTGTCTGGCTGAGGTACAGGCTGCAGGGGTTGGATTGTCCTGAAATGAGTTTTACATTTCTTGCCTCACTTCATTTTGCCAGCAGAAGTACCATGAAGCAAACCATCAGTATTGCTCATCTCCTCACCTGAGGTATAGGAGACCCTGGCTCCAGCACTCTTGCATAACAGAAAGGAAAAGAAGGACTTTCATATGTACAGTCATCCAAAAATCAGTCACTCTGCCTCCAGAGCTTCAGACAACAGTGGAGCTCCTGCAGTACTCCCTGCCCTGTTCCCTGAATGAAACAGAAGTCCCATCACAGCAGGGTCATAGGGGAAGCAGTGGCCTCCTTTTTCCCATGCTGCCCAGCCTTTCCCACTCCACCGCATCTGCACTGCCTTAGGTAACGTATCCCTCCATTTTCTCTCAGAAGACAGCACAAGAGGTGCCTTCTTAGCATCTTCCTCTTCTCTAGCCTCTGTGTGCTCATCACTTATATCTGGATGCTGTGCAGAGACAGTGCTGCTCCATCTTTGCAAGGCACCAAGTGATACTTGCTTTTTCCTTTTTCTGTGAGGTGATCCCATTCCCTCAGCTGTCTCACAGAATCATAGAATCATTAGGGTTGGAAAGAACCTCTAGGAACATCGAGTCCAACCTTCATCCTAGCATCTATCTATCCATTAGACCATAGCCTCAAGTGCTACATACACTCATTTTTTAAACACCTCCAGGGATGATGACTGCACTATGTCCCTGGGCAGGCTGTTCCAGTGCCTCACCACTTTCTCAGAGAAGAATTTCTTCCTAATATCCAATCTAAACCTCCCCTGACGCAAGTTGAGGCCATTTTCTCTGTTTTATCATTAGTAATTTGGGAGAAGAGACCAACACCAGCCTCGCTACAACCTCCTTTTAGGTAGCTATAGAGAGGAATAAGGTCTCCTCTCAGTCTCCTCTAGTCTAGACTAAACAACCCCAGTTCCCTCAGCCTCTCCTCACACGGCATGCTTTCCAGACCCCTCACCAGCTTC
>VWZY01013470.1:166975-192707 GCA_013399075.1 Chloroceryle aenea | reverse complement strand
AAACTTCTTCACCGTGAGAGTGATAGAGCACTGAAAGACTCTGCCCAGGGAGCTTGTGGATTCTCCTTCTCTAGAGACTTGCAAGACCTGCCTGGATCTGTTCCTGTGTGGCCTACCCTGGGTGTTCCTGTATTGGCAGATCCATGATCTCCAGAGGTCCCTTCCAACCCCTACCATTCTAGGAATATATGATTCTATGTCTTAGAAAAACTATTTTTTTCAGGAGAACTGTGAAAAAACTCAAGGAAAATCTTAGTGCCTCAAGTGCTCAGGCAGTGGTGGGCTGTGTCTGTGGTGACAAATTAGGATTGACATCTGGGCTTTTTCAGCCTGGAGAAGTGACCTTAGGAGGACCTGAGATCAGGTAGCCCATATTAATTGGGAGGTTATCAAGCAGATGGAGCCAGGCTCTTCACAGCAGTATGTGGCAGGATAATGAGAGATGAGCAGAATTAGAAATGAGCAGTTCAGTCTAGATATAAGGAAGAAATATTCCCTCCTCAAGGACGCTGAGGTGGAGCAGTTACCAAAAGTTTTGTGCAGCGTCCAGCCTTGAAAGGTTTAGATCTGACTGGGTCAAGCTTAGACTAACCTGGTCTGATATTACAGCTGAATGCTCTCTGAGCAGGAGACTCTTGAGGGCCTTTACAAGTGGAATTAGTCAATGATCTCAGTAGTCACAGAACTTCTGAAGACTGCAAAAGGCAGACAATTCACAAAATGTTAGGGGTTGGAAGGGACCTCTGAAGATCATTGATTCCAACCCCACTGCCACAGCAGACCCAAACTAGAACAGATCATGCAGAAAAGCATCCAGGTAGGTCTTGAAAGTCTCCAGAGAAGGAGACTCTACAACCTCTCTGGGGAGTCTGTTCTAGTGCTCTACAAGAACTTCCTCATGCTGACATGGAAATTCCTGTACTCTAGCTTGAATCCATTGTCCCTTGCCCTATCACAAGGCACGAGAGAAAAGAGGTTGTCCCTGCCTTCTTGACATCCAGCCTTTCTGTATTTATAGACATTAATTAGATCCCCTCTCAGTCTTCTCTCCAGACTAAAAAAACCCAAGTCTCTCAGCTGGAACAAGGCATGTGTTCCAGCCCCTTAATCATCCTCGTAGACCTCTGCTGGACTCTCTCAAGTAGATTTCTATCCCTCTTGAACTGGGGAGCCCAGAACTGGATGCAATACTCTGTGTGAGTTCTCACTAGGGCAGAGTAGAGGGGGGAGGAGAACCTCCCTTTATCTGCTGGACACACTCTTCTTAATGCACTCCAGGACACCTTTGGCCTTCTTGCCCACAATGGCACATTGTTGTCCCATGGATAACTTGTCTATCAGGACTCTAAGGTCCTTTTCCATAGAGCTATTCTCTAGAATAGTTTTCTAGCCTGCAGCGTTTGGTGGTTGGATTTTGATCACTTATGGGGAAGTCTGCACGGCCTTCTCTTGGTAATTAAACTGTGCCTGGGCCAAACAGGGCCTCCCTGCAGGACAGTATGCCCAGTCTGCACCAAGCAAAGGGACAGGCAGCAGTGGGGGTGATGTGCTGCTGCTCACCCCCAGAAGGATGTGCCAGGAGGGAACCTATGTGTCCTAGAGTGGAGAGGTGTGCGTGGGTAGCCCCCATGGCCTGGTGTGCACGAAAGCAGGTGATTACAGTTTTTTGGGACTGGTTACAGAATTTGTTTAGACATTTAGAGGTATTCATTAATATTTTGTGTCTAGTGTTTTAGCTTATCTGTTGTATTGTTGTTACTGATTATTAATATATAGTGCTTGATTTTCCAGTTAATTACATCTTGATAAATCAAGAAGCCCCTCTGATCCTGATCTAAGTCACTTGAGCTGAGCAATTTCTCTCCTGCACCAGTCACTTTCATTTTCATCACTGCATTTTTAAGGAGTGATGGGACTAATTGCTTAGTACTTTTTGATGGTTTAGTTTACAGTTTTCTCCAGTGAGTATCCCCAAAATTGTAAAAGGGTGTTATATTTTGGAAGATAAACTAGATAAGAAGATAATTCATCTTCTAATGTCAGGAACACTCACACAGAATAGGAAATGCAGGTGTCTGCTCTCCATTTTGTCCTTAGGAAAGGGGTTTCTTTCAGAGAGGTTTTTCTCTCAATCCAATTACCTGGTAGTGGCTCTGAAGTGCTGCAAATGTTACCACGTGAGGATGCAAGCGGACTGAATTGTCTTCTGCTCTTCACAGGTCTCTCCTAGTCTAGACTGATGCTGTAGGGTCTAGCTGAATGGATCTCTGACTTTATTTTCTGCCTGTATTATCTCTGCTCTGAGAGAGTTCAGCCCATCCCTTTACCTGACCCAATTTGTCAGTAAAGAGGAGACCTTGTTCTGTAGTGACCAGTTGCATCATTCCTAAAGGAGTATGACAGAGTAAAACAAGATGTTTACATTGAATATGAACTATTAGAGCAATGTTTCAAGTTTTGTCTGAAATATATACCTCATGCATTTTATTCTTCTCACACCAAGGAAAAAAAAAATACCTATAATCTCGTTATAAAAGGCATTTTAGAATGAACAAATTTTTTACTGAAAAGTCCCCACCACAATCAGCAAATTTTGAAAAGTTAAATTTTCTGTTGTTGCCTCAGTAAGGTGAGTTTCTTTTCAAGCTATTTTTAACTCTTCCACTCTATTTTCTGTGTGGCATTTTTTCTATTGATCAGTGCAATAGGTTGTTTATAGCTTCTGAAGTAACCAGACTCTTGGTACAGTCTGAAACTGTTTAAGTAAACTAAAATTATGGCCCTGTTCAGTTAATAGTTGAAATTTTGTTTTAGACTTTATATCACAGTCTTTGCACTCATGCAGAAGGAGTTTTTATCTTTCATGAGCTGTTTTCATATAGATGTGCTTTTGTATACTTGTATTCAAAGCAGTCCTTTAGTGTATCAGAATTAACCAAATATTTGGAGTGGTGTGTTTAGGCATTCACCGTAGTTGGAACATTTGCAAAATACTCAGATTCCAAAGTAACTTCCTATTAATCAAACTAACTTTTCTTACTCTATCTGAATTAAGGGGCTTGCATAACTATCACCCATTTCAAGTAATATATAGTTCTACTTTTTGTGTTTTCCAATTTTTTGTAAATAAAATCAAATATTAAAAGACTTACTGAACTTCTAACAGTGGTTGTCTTAAAGGCTTGAAAATCACAACTCTGGTCTGAAAAAAAAAAAAAGCCTCACATTTGTTTTAACATGCCTTCTGATTTTTTTAGCCTTTAGGGCTTGGACTTTTCAACAGATTCCTACATAACTATAGGAGCCTGTATGTGAGGAGGAAAAGAAATGCCAAATTTCCGTGAGTCTTTCAATGAATATCTGAGTTGATGGTGTTCTATTCAGTGTAGATCATCTGTGCCAGTCCATTTAGCCTGAGGGTCAAACATACTATTTCAAAAAGGACACCGGGCTCCCAATCAATACCTCATGGCCAACTGGCTGACCTGCTATGCTCCCTGGACTTGATCTTACTCCCATTCAAGTCACTGAGAAAATTCCCAATGACTTGAAGATGTGCGAGATTGAATCCCTTTTGTGGAGTTTTCTCATTCCTGTGCAGAATTTAGCTGGAACAGATGGGTGTATTGAGCCTTTTTGAAGGTTGAAAAGGTTTTTTTTTTGTTGTGGCTGTTTGGTTTGGGTTTCTTTTAATTATTATTATTCCAATAAGCATGATTAAGCAGGAATTCTTAGATTCAAAAGGGATTAATTTCCTTTCTGGGAGTGGAATCCAAGAGGTCTGCTCTGAATGCATAAAGAATTATCCTTTGACATAAGGGGGTAAAACTGCAACACAGACTGCAGCTTTGGAGTTAGAATATTTCATACAGCAATCATAAAATGTCCCTGGAGAAACCATAGCCTCAGTCCATCCTGGTGTGATGGTACACAAGTCATATATGTCTGTTACAGCAAACCATCAGCGATGGCAGGTGTAATACATTCAGGGAATTATTTTCTGTTCTGAATTGGTCATTCAGACTAAGTAATAGTGAAATGTTTTACTATTATGGGATGGTTTGTTCAGTACCTCTGTTGTGTGATCATATGAGAAGATGAGACCTGGATGATCATGTAACTGTAGGAGATGATGCAGCATTTTTGCAGCACAACCCCCCCCAGCACTTGCTAAAGGTCATTAATGTAGATTGCCTTGGAAGTTTGCTACTGTCCCAGTAAAAATGCCACATACATGCCAGATTCTGCTGTCCCTGCTTAGATTCAGATGACCTTTCTCTTCTGTTGTTTCTGTTTGAAACTTGTGAACTATGTAAGGAATGAAGCACAGCTTTTGATAGGTGACTATAAGCGGTTTTGTGATAAATGTTGGCATCCTTAACCTGTCTAGGTGAAGACTACAGTAATTTTATTCTTGCCTTTCAACTAAATCTGCATTAAAAAGGACTTCATGCCCTTAATTTCCTCCATATGCATCCATTCCTTGGCAACAGTTATATTTCTGTCTATATCTTGGAATGTTTCTTTAAAACCCTTCTGTAACATTCATTTATTTTTTTCTAAGAGAATAGAATAGAATTTATTAATGTTTGGATTAAGTCACTGGGCAATGGTTCTGCATCACAATGAAGGAGAAGTCCTAATGTCATAGCTTCCAAGTGCCAATGCCTGCTGCTGTGGCTTATATCAAACTGTTTGGCTATACATAAAAAGCCTTCTGGGATGCAGTGAACTTTGCAATTGTAAATTGAAAAGGTTTTAGATTTGCATAGAAAACTATTTATAAGATGTTCTATTCAAAAAGTGTGTATTAAAACAGAGAAAGGTATGTGTGTTAAAGTAATTTAAGCTGAACCAAATTCCTTCATTGCCTTATTTCTGATTTTTGTTAGTGAAAGAAAGAATTCTTTCTTTGATCTATACGTACTATTCAGAAATATCTCATTTATGGAAAGAAAGAGTAGGTTCAATTGACTTTCTACACTAGCTTATGTATGGTCTTCAGATAACCTTATGCTGGATATTTTTTTATCTTTAAATAAACAAAGGAGATGAAAAATCTTCAAAAGAAGGCTTAGGAATGCAGATGACTAATAGTAGGTGACTGGTAAAAATATAGATAAGATCCACAAGATGTCTTCGAGTGCACAGCATGCACTTCAGTTGGCTGGGCAGTTTGCTAGGGAAATGCATTCTAGAGTGATACCTACCAGTGTATACCTGACTGTATCATGATGCCATCTAGGCTTAAAGTCTTCCTGCATTGTCTGAGGAGCACTGGTGAAACCTACATGGCCTGGTTTAATTCCCGAGCTAAGGTGCTAATTCCTTTTGGCTGTGGTGCTGTAGTCACGGTCAACAGGGTGAGTGATTTCCACTGCTGGTTTGACAATTTCCCCTATCCCTTCTAATAACTTTGCACAGCTACTCTTTCCTACTGCATACGTTCTTCTTAAAAGTATTTTTATTATTTATCTCAATCCTTCACTTTTCCTATCATGTTACTGCAGACTGCCAACGAGTTGCAGCTAGCTCATTTGGCAGCAAGCTAAGAAAAGCATATGGCAAACCTTGTGAAAACAGAGGGAATAATCTGAAGACCACACTTCTAACAACAGTACCAACAATAGGTACAGCTACGAAGATTTTATGAAGTAGATGTTTTCACTGGGGAGTGATCAGCCTTGGCTCTAATTCTAGGAATAAATGGAATTCTTTGAGCAGTGGCCAGGGCCTTAGTATGCAGATGCCCTGTTTACTTTGTTTAGCTGAACTCAGCAAATTGCCTTCCTACAGCTCATGATTCAGAAAGCCTCTTAAATTGCACATGGAATGAACTGGAAGAATTTCTAAGTTCTTTTACAATTGCAACCCTGTCTACTTAGCAGTGTGTTCCAGAAAATGTCCTTGGAAAATTCAGGTGATCTGTCTTGAGACAGAACCCAGGTGATCATTGTAAATGCAGGAATTAGAAAACAGACTAGTTCAAAGTATTCATAGCCATATTTACTTTTTTTTGGGGTGGGGAAGCTGTGTTTTGGTGAAAAAATAAATACCTGACTCATAGCAATCACAGTTTTAGAGAGTCATGCATTCTGTAGGGCGCACTAAGCTGTTTAAATAAAAATCAATCCCTTTGTAGGTAAAACTCAGTGAGTTCCAGACTTTTTTTCTTTCTTTTCTTCAACTGCTATAGCCAGAAAGTAATGAGAATGTGATTCATTCCAGCTAAGTGTTAGCTGGGTTTTATTGATTTTTTTTTTTTCCCCTTGCATGTTTGTCAGTCTATTTTGGTTTGTTTCACTTTTCAACTGGAACTAGGATGACTGGGACATGACTTTTGCGTAATAGCTTTAAAATATAAAGTATTGCTTATTGTTATCTTTTTAAATTTCTTTTAATTACAGATTGATAAATTGGAAATATAATTTTCAATATTATCTTGAGCTTTTAGGCTTGTTAAAAATTAGTGTTTCCCAGAACTACTTTTACCTACTACAGGTACTCTGTCTGCAAGGTCAGTTTACTGGCAACTGTGTAAGGCTGTCCATGGTCATCATTTTGCAAGGGATCTTTTCATCATTAATTGTTCTTTCTTCTTTTTACATTGATAAAGAAGCTCGAACTTTAAAATGCCTTTTTTGTAATGAATGTAAAGTGAACTTGCAATATTGGGCTATTTAAGTCATCAATTAGTGGTTTGTCAATGAACATCCTATTGCCAGGTTTCTCTGGGTTTGCTCCACAGACTCGTATGAGATGGTGCCTACTGATTTTTTTCATAAAGGAAAAAAAAATTATTTAGACCATTTAGTTGATAAGGTAATACTTTTTTTTTTCTTTCCAAAATCTATTTGCAGCTAGACTTTCATTAATGGTATGTTGGGACCTCCAACTATATTTCCTCTATCTTGTGTAATGCCTCTGTTTTGCTTTGGAATTTCAGAATGAAAAGGAGTTGTCTCTAAAATTATTTAGGATTAAATGCTTTGGCAAAGGTCCTGTTAGGAATCAAACCCAAACAAATCTACGATTTAGTGTTCCCTTAGCCATGATTTTAAATACAAAATCAAGTCTTCAATAGAAGTGGAAATTATGAGACTGCTCTTAAGCTTTGTACCTGCAGGAGGAAGGGGGAGGGGGGAAACACAGAAAAAACCCACCACCCCCAAAAAAACCCTTTAAATATCCCCCCAAAACAAACAGAAAATGCAAGAGTGATGTAATGCCACAACATAACTGACACAGAGATTGTCTTTTGTTAAGATGGGAACATTTGTCTTTTGAATGTTGCTGTAGGAAGCCATCAGCTATTAGCGCCTTTGCTCTATAAGAAACCCGAGTCTTGCAGATGCTGTGCTCACTCTGCAAGTGGTTGCAGCCAAATCTTGTAGGAGGCAGAGTCGTACTCATAGCTTTTGAATGTAGCTGTAATAAACTGTCTTACAGATGGCTTTGTCTTTTCATTCTGACTTTCAGTTGTGTACTTCCCTGGCCTGTAAATGTAATATATAGACCTGACTTAAGGTGGTCAATGAGCTGTCGTAAGATATAAGTGGTTTTAGCCAAGATGGCACTAGACTTTTCTTGGAGGTGTGAAGTGGAAGGGTACATGGCAGAAAGCACATATTGGAATAGGAGAAATTCCAGCTCAGCCTGAAGGAAAAAAATATTTTTTCACCATGAGGCAGGTCAGACACCAAAACAGGTACCAAAAGGAGTTTTAAATATCAGTCTTTGGAGATATTCAAAACCTAACTGAACAAAACCCTGAAAGGCTCCTTAGAAATAGACATACTTTGAGCTGGGATGTTGGGATGGATGACTTCCAGGGAAACCTTAGAACACAAATTGTGAGTGATTTGTGACTTCCTAACAGCTGAAGGTCAGGATAAGCTACAGCAGAAAGGGTAGAAAAAGTCCCTTAAAATTCAGACGGCGTTCTTGAATGTAACTTATTCTAGCAGTCAGCTCTTACTTAACGGGATCTTTCTGCTTTTCTGGTACTGGTGTCTTGCAGTTATAGCAATTCCAAACAAATTTTCCATCTATTTTGCTTTGTTCTGTTTCACTTTATTTTTTTTTCCTTCTTTCAGAGTCTTGCAAATATGAAGAGTGATCATTTTTACTTTCATGAAATTATGTTCTTGGCAGCTCAAAAAAGAGAGGGCTTTAGTTGCCAGGCGGCTTTTCAATGCATGTGATGTTCAGACATTAGAGATAATTCATAAAAATGGGTAAACCCCAATTATACAACAAAAAATGGAGAAGGCACATTTGGCTGGCATTGAGAGTTCCACAGAGATCAGTGCTTTGACCTCTTCTGTTTCTAGCCAACATCAATGACCTAGATGTGGGAAATAAACTAATTGAGTTTGCTGATGCCACAAAGTCAAAAATTGAGGTCACTGCTGAACAGCAGGTAAAATTCAAAATGGATTTAGATCTGCTGTTTAAGTGGCCTCAAAGAGAGCAAATGAAATTGTACGTCTACTAGTGGAAAGTAATACGCATTTGGCTTCAAAATAAATTCATGAATACAAATTAATGGGATTGAAATAGAGTGGGAGAAAATTGAAAATGACTTTGAAGTAATAGCTCACCCACAGTGCTGTCAGACCATGTGACAAGGTGCTGGTGCACTTTCAGATGTCAAAGAGAAGATCCCTTAAATTTCCTTAGTATTTAAATAAAAGCCTCAAGCGAGTGAGTAAGCTTCAGCAGTGCAGTGATGAGTGCAGCACCATGAATAGCTTTTCCTTCCTCACCTGCTAGAAAAACTCTATGTTACTGTTAGTCAATGGGATGTCTGTAAGATTCTAAAATGTAACGTAAAAATTTCCCACATATGTATAAGTGGGGAGAAAGGAAAACCTCATCAGAGAGTTAGTTGTTGAGGAGAGGTCCACCTTGAGTCACTGTTGGAGTGAACCTTATTCTCCCCTTTGAAAAGGTCCTAAACTGTGGAAACCAATTGCTTTAATTGTAGCCATCATCACTGTGTTCATAGATAAACCACAGTTTTCCATAAACTCGCTAGGAACAACCATCTTTGCATCTCTGAAAAATACTCTTTTTCTTGGAGCCTTAAAAGCTGCAACGTACCTGCTCACGTGCACTTAATACCTCTCTTGTTTGCATTTTGTTGTACAGTAGCAAAGCAGAGCTCTTGAGATAAGTTCTGTTCTAAACAAGGAAAAACAACATATTTCTCAGGAGTACTGCTCTTGGGGCACTCTGACAGCAACCTACTTCTGTCAGAGCAGGGCATGGCACTGGTGCTTCCTAATGGGCAGCTGTTTTTGAAGTGCCTGTCAATGGTCAAGAGCAAGCTAAAAGGTTAGTGCTCCTGACATGCTTCTGAAGTGTTCATCTATGTTGATTTTTGTTGGTCGGTGCTTGGGGTGGGTTTTTTGAAGTAACATGCTATAGCTCATACAATTCACACAATTTCCTTGGTTGCTCACTGCTATGCCTTGTACCACATCAGTACAATTAGTTTTGCTATTCAATGATTTTTCACATTAAAAGTAATTTAGTTTTTTGCCCCTTCTGTTTCAATTAGAAAATGATACCAGAATATAATTGCTCTAGGAACCAGAAGCTGTCTTCGAGTACTAGTGTAAATCTGGTGCTTTATTCCATTGTTAGAAATCTATTCCCCTAATCTATTAAGTTAAACATTTATGTCCTGTTTTCCTTTCTGTTTGCTTGTCCAGTGCTATTTACTTACCTGCCCATACAAACACAGCAGCTACAAAACACTGCCATAACCTTGATGTTATGAAGTTAAACGAGGGATTAAATATCCTTTCACAAAACCACAGAATGTTAGGGGTTGGAAGAGACAGCTGGAGATTAGCTAGTCCAACACCCCTGCTAAAGCAGGTTCACCTAGATCAGGTGGTGCAGAACCACATTAAGGCTGGTTTTGGAAGTCTCTAGAGAACAACCTCTCTGGACAGCCTGTTCCAGGGCTCTGTCACCCTCTCAGCAAATAAACTTTTCCTGATGATGAGGTGGAACATTTCTGAGGAGGAATGCCTGCTGCCATTTGTCCCATTGCTTGGCACCACCATCCTCTTAACAGTTACCCTTCAGATACTTATAAACATTGTTAAGATCCTCTCTCAGCCTTCTCCAGGTTAAACAGCCCCAGGCCCCTCAGCCTCTCCTTGTAAGAGAGATGTGGCAGTCCCTTATCCTTGTAGCCCTCCATTGGACTCTTTCTAGTAGTTCTCTGTCTCTTTTGAACTGGGGAGCCTGGAACTGGACACAGTACTCCAGATGTGGCCTCACTAGGGAAGAGTAGAGGGGTAGGAGAACCTCCTACCACCTGCTGGTCACTGTCTTTTTAATGCACCCTACGGCACCACTGACCACCTTGGTAACCAGAGCATATTGTTGGTGCATGCTTAACTTGTGGTTCTGTTCTGTTTCTTTGCACCTTCCTGGTTTCTTCTGTGAACATGAGTGATTGGGTGTCTGAAGCTTCACAAAGTGATCCAAGTGAGGCTCACCTGTGTACTGTGCAGTAGGTAACTTCTTATCCCTTGCTTGCTTTTTTGCTGATTTGTGGTCACATCCTGACTGTTCTGATGAATGAAAGCTAATTCTGTTCCTGTTCTTGTGATCATCCCATCTGTTGTGTGCCATGTTGTCCCCGTCCTCTGTTGATCATAACTTACAGCTTCATCTCACAAAATGTCATTTGTTTTGGTGTCTAGGTCCTGTGATAGTGGAAATATTAAAAAATACTATTACTACATCTCTCTTTGTGATGATCACCAGTTCTTTCTGCTCTGGTATTTCTGTTCTGCATATGAGGTTTCTGAGCTTTCTGTTGTTCTGGAGCAAATTTGCATCTAGAGTATAGACTTAACCAGGACCACGTATGTGGTCTGAAAGACACAAACCGAAGCTGATGTGACTGTCTTTTGCCATTGTATCAGAGACAAGGATACAGGTAAAATTTAAATGCCTAGTGAGCTTTGAGAAAGGGGGGGAAATAATATCCGTCGTATTCCCTAGTACCTACTGCTAAAATAAAAGCTAGTAATGCACTCTGTAAGCTATTGGGTGCTTTGATAAAGATTCTATGGTGTTGTGGAAGTTAATGGTAAATTTTCAGTGTTTTTTTTTTCTGTGCAAAGCTTCAGAAGTGTATATTTCATTTGGGATGTTCAACAGTAGAAAACACTAGTGGAATTATAGTGGAAACATTGCAAGCCAAACATCGTGTTACTTACACCCAATTTAACATCAACTTAAGAATTCAGGTTCAGATTGTGTATGCAATGTTTATTTCCTGTCATGGTACAGAGAATCGAATGTTTGTCTTGCTGATGATGTTGACTCAGGCTGTTGTCTCCTTTGAAATAAACTTTGCAGGTCAAGGACACATAGAATAAGTAATAAGTTATTAAATTACAGTACTTCATTAGCCCTTTGGGATATGGTAGGATGCTAGATCTGTCAGTAATTACCTGTGGCAAGTGCAAATGATTGGAGCTCTTGCTCTGAAGTCTCACAGTTGAACATTGGCTGCAGTCAGTGGCTCAGGATCTCCAGTTTAATGTGCGTCAGACTAATATATTAGATTTCTGAAGCCTTTGCAGAATATCCTTTGCAGCTCTTAATTGCTTTTTCTATTTCAACCTCAGCTGTGGAAAGGATTTCATCCCTATTTCCTGAAACTCTTAGGTTTCACTGCTGTTTATATGATAGTTTTAGCCTTTAATTGATTCTTAAATGCCAGTGGCTCCATCTGACCTGATTTCCAGTAATGTGTGGCAATCTTTGAAGTGCAATCCAGTCTCACAAAAGTGCAGGAAAAGTTTTATTTAAAGCCAGACAAGCATCTTTTTCTTATATGAGAATGAAACTTTGGTAATTAAACTTGGAGCACAGTGAGTTGATCTCTGTCCAGTCATGGTTAAAAGTTTCTTTCTATATGATGTTTACCTGTTGTTTCTGTTCCACCTCCAGATATTTCTTGTTGGATCAGGAAATCCAGAGGTTTACTAGATATCCATCTCCATAGTGGACTGTATACCATCTAATCCACATTTGTGGGTGCAACTTGATAAGAACAATTCATCAGCTATCTCTGATAGATAATTCCTAAACTTTTAAATGTTCAGCCATATTTTGAGTATTTACCTTGGACATAGAATCATAAAATCATTAATATATATCATATATCTTGTTTGTGCATAATATGGGAATGATTAGGGAAGGCTTATCTCTCCACACTTCCTTCCACTCCTGTCCCTGCTTCTCTATGGCAATTTGTGTTAGGGGATTTGACCTCTGTTTCCCTTGGACAAATGAGGAAAAGTTGCAGCAGGAAATGTCAAGGGAAATGTCATGTATCAAACTAGAAACATCCTGCTCATTTAAACAAAAAAATTAAAATCCCTCTAGGAGTTGTCAAGTGCTTTGAAAAAAACTGATATGCTAGTTGCCATTGAGGGATTAAAGGCTCTAGATTTTTTCCTGTTGAATTGGTACATGGCAGAAGCATATGATTATATAATATCAAGCTGAAGTTACTTTGACCTGAAATGAACTCAGTGTGATTACTTAACACTTACTGCATACTCCATTAGTTCAGTAAGGTAGTTGACAGTGCATTTTGTTGATATAGTCAGCTGGACCAGGAGTAAGATAGGTAGAAGCTGGTTGCATCACCTGTGTAGCCTATAGATGGCTCCAGGGCATGATACCAGGAAGGAATAAATGGATTTTTCTGGTTATATTTTTTGAGAGAGCTTATGAGTTGAAAATGGACTGCTGGGATAGTGGAGCATGAATGTGCAATAACACTTGCACATAGAAGAGTGTTAGCTTTTCCAGGAATCTAAAAGCTCGTCTTTTTTTTTTTTTTTTTTAAAGTATTTGGTTTGCCCTCTTTGATCGCTGACACTGCTGTGTTTACTGTATCATTAATTATGAGGGGATGCTCAGCTCACTTTCCCAACATAATAAAAGGAAATAGAGCAACTATCCACATCTATCACTCCTGAGACTGATCCACTGAGCATGAGTTAGTGATTGTTCCTGTCTTCCAGGTAATTATTCTCTAAAACACTAGTCACAGGCAACTTTCTGCAGCCTTTTGTTTGTGGATTATTGTTACTACTTACAGTGAAGTGTATCATGCCCAGAGGTATGGCATGTGCAATTTTAAAGCAAATTAATGCTTAAACAGTATGTTAAGAATAATGCTCTTCTTGCATCATGGAGTGATTTTTAATTCACCTTGGAATAGCTGCAAATGCAGTATCTACACAAATGCATTTGGTTTTGCTGTAGAGGCAGTAAGAGTAATTTTATTCCAAAAAATGTATTCCATTTATTTTTGGCTACTGTCAAGGAGTGCCACTTGCAAGTAATACTTTGAAGTATTAATAAAATAGATAAGAGAGAAGATGGTTTAAAGGATTAGATTGTGTGTGTGTGTATGGGTATTAATTCAGATTCAGTGCAGGGTAGAAATTTATTCCTCTCTAACCTTATGAGAACTGCATAAATTCCCCTTAAAATGCAATGGTGGTGTAAGACGAAAGATGTATGCTGCTCAATATTTCCTTCTGGGAGAGGGCTCAGAACCTTTCCATTAAATAGTGGAATATCTCATGACTGTATCCTGTGCCTGCATATAAACAGGGTCCCCTTGGAGCTGGCAAAATTTGTGTATCTGTATCTTGAGTGAAAAATCTGCCCTACTGTTTGACTTTTCTTTTGACTTATTGAAACCTGAATTCTGAGATTCTAGAGTAATATTTTTTTGAGCCAAACCTTGATTTATATTTGCATGAACGATCCAAGAAGAAATCAAGGCTTGTTCTACACTAAATTACTTACTGTGTCTATGACCTAAAAAGAGACTCTGCACATGCAGAAGCTAGTCTCAAATCTGTGAGCTTTCTCCCTTCTTCCCTGAGAAAATTGCTAATAAGCAAATGAAATAATTTATATATTTTCAGTTCATGCGGAATTGTGGAAGAGGGGAAATCGCTTCTAAGCTGATGTTATACTGGCTTTTAGTGTTAACAGTTCAGTTACATCATGCCACTCAGTCAGTGATCTTAAGAATACTGAAATATATGTATCTTGTTGAATTCCTTCATTCTGCAGCCACTGGGAAGGCAGGTTGTTGTCTCATCACGCTCTGCAAATTCTTTTGTTCAGTCTTGGTTTCTTACTTTCTTCCTCTGACTCTCTGCAGCACAGGCCCTAGTTGGATCTAATACTGTGGTTCAGGTGTAAACTCAGTTTGTTTTTCCAGTGTCTCTCACAAGCTATGGAAAACTTAAGAGTCGCATCTTCTTTTGATGTCCATTGATAATATGAGCTAATTTTTCATTTGCAATAAAGCAACAGGTCAAGACAAACTTTATGCTTTGCAAGGGTACACTTGTATTAAAAGTCCCATAATGTTTGCATATCACAGCTAACAAAAAAACTTGCATTTCCTTCTTAAAGTCCATTAAAGTTTTGTATTCCATAAGGCATAGGCCATTTAACGCTGGGTCTATTAAGTATAGGCCCTTCTTCCTTTTTTACTTTCCCTCACCCCTATTATTTACATTTTTATACAGTGCTATAAACCAGTGTCCATCCCAATGTCTAAGTGTTCTTGATGCACTCTTTAAAATGTTAAAATTTGGCTATTGCTTGTAAATGCAGTGCCCTTGCAAGGAATAATTGTATGCTCGTGTGTCTTTCGGAGACTGTTGTTTAAAAGAGGCACTTAGAGATGTGTGCACAGGAGCCCCCTGCTTCTGTGTTAAGCTTGTAATGATAGGTGTCTGGTAGCTATAGGTCTCTTCAAACCACAGCAGATGTGGGGTGGAACAGTAACTAATAGTATGTATGTTTAAAATATTCAGTACATATGATCACATGAAGTGGAAAGCGTGTTCCTGCATATGCCTGAAATACCTCTAAAGTACAAAGGCAGTTGTTTGAAAGTATTTATTCAGTTTTCAGGAAAATCTGCAATATTATTCTTAAGATAGCTGTGGTTTTCTATTATGTTTTGACTCTTCTCCTGTTTTAGTTGCTGAATGTACCTGTATCAGAGCAGACACTTGCTGCGTGGGAGTTCAGCAATTCTCCCCACGGGGTTACTTTTTTTAACTCCTTGATCTGAACCTGGTAGTCAGGAATTCTTCCTGTTCATTTTGAGTTTTGGAGATTAGTTCCTTACTCTTTATTGCTTTACACTTTTATGCATCTTCCATCTCTTATCTTCCCTTCACCAATCTTCTGATTTTTCTCCTCTTTCTCTTCCCCTGCCATCTCACGCCAGGAGGCTTGTGAATTGCAGGCCTCTCTCACACTCACCTTGAGGAGAAATCCATGGGCCTTCAGGACCTGATTCAGCATAGAGAAGTGTAATTTAGAAATGAAAACCAAAAATAACTATGAACAGTTAATGGGGAGATTGAGCTTCTAGTAGCTGAAATTGTCAGTATTAGCATTTGGAATGGAAAAACTGGAAAGTATCTTCAGCTGTTTCTCTTCTACCTTTTAAATGGTCCTGTTGCTCTTGTCAGTCTTCTTCACTCTTACATGAAAATAAATATGTATGTACCTTGTCTGTGTGTATATCACTCTCTATAATGTGCATATATACATGTATTTGTATTGTATTCCATATACATGTATTTACAGAAGACCTGGGCAAAAGAACAGGAAGGATATTACAGCAGACCTGGGCAAAGGAAAACAGAAGAAAATCAATATATATAAAGGAGAAAAAAAAAAAAAAAGGAAAAAAAAAAAATCTGTGTACTTTCCTGCTTTTGTGTGAGAGAATCAGGTATATGTCTTAGCTTTCTGTACTCTTCTGCACTTATGCAACTAAATAAGAAAAAAGAAGGGAAGACAGGTAAAATGGTAAAGTGGGGTAAAGGTGAGAAGGATGATTTAAATCATGGAAGATGTGTAAATTTTGTAGCATCTTGTATGTTATATAGAAATGTGGTTAGTTTGTAAGGTGTCTTTTTGCTTTTGGAAACGGCCTTTCAGCTGATCTGAACAGAGAACCTTTTTTGGTGGTTTTTTGGTTGGTTTCATAGATTTGTTTGCTAGTTGGTTTTTTTTGGTTGGTTGGTTTTGGATTTTTGTTGTGTTTTGTTGGTTCTTTTTATACTGACCTTTTCTCAACTTTCTTCTGACACTATCCCTGCTTTATACAGCAATTTACATCAAGAAATTTTACATTCTTTGTCAAGCTTCTGTGGACCAATACATGCTTAAACTATTCGGGATGAGGTAAAGCATTTGTCCGAGCTATAATGCTTTCAAGAACACTGACCCCTGACCACTGAACAGGCCTTATGAAAAGCAGTGTTTTTTTCCCTTATTCCTCAGATGTAGGGAAACAAAACTCAGCTTCCACAGAAATTGTATTTCTGAGGTCCAAGCAGTCTTGTAATTGTGGGAGACAACAGTAGCTGTTAGCTTTGCATGGTTGTGGTGTGTCTTGTAGTTTATGCTCTGAGAGCTGCACTGTTGCTGTTCCTAAGGCATTCTAGGAGTTTCTTTGAAACTTTGTGGTTTAGTCCCTGATATTTTTACCACTGATTGTGTAACAGTCTACTCATACTAGTTGCTCGTCTTTTTGTGTGTGGTTTTGTTTTGTTTTTTTTTAAACTAAGGCCGTTTTTAGCCTCCAAAAATGCTACAGGCATTTCTTCCTTTTTACAGGCATTACTTCCTTTATTTTCAAGTCCTATATATGATATCTTCTATTGCAAATGCAGCTGAGCATGGTCTCTTATACTGAATCTGGTCTGAGGAATAATTTACTTCTCACAGCTCTAGCAAAGAAAATGAGGCATTGGTTCAAGAAGCAGAAATACAATAGACATACTTCAACCCGAGCCATTCCTCTTCATGTCTAATGTCAAAGTTGAAACAGTGGGTTCTCCTACAACAACCTGTGTTTTCTTTTCTGGTCATAAATACCAGCTCTTTGGAAACTTCTCATTCTGCAACTCCATAAAAATGATGAAAGGAGACAAGAGAAGAAGTTTCCATTTAAACTGGTGCTCTATTGGTAAAATAAATGTTAATTGTAATGCTCCTGGGTTATCTTGTCAATAATGTTTCTACCTGACACATTACAGAACCCTCAAATTTTTTAGCCATGTTCAGATAAATGTGAAAATGTTTTCAGATAAATATAAAAGCCAATGTCAAATGTTCTCCTACAGGTTGTAAATAATGATGAGTGAAAAACAGTATCTGCAATGTAAACTCTGTCAGTCTGAGGTGGGTTGACATTGAGCAAGGGTTGACAAAGCAGCCCCTCAGATCAGGCTGAGTCTGAGTGCAGAGTAGTCATGCTTAATACCTTGCATCACTGCATGTGGATGACTCTGCCTCTGAAATAGTGTTTCTTCCTGAGTCTCTTGTTGTCATAAGCAGCTAAATACTCAGCCCCCAGATACACACCACCACCACACACACAGCATAGTTAGAATATGTATCAGAAGATTGATTTGGCTATTTGAGGCTGGTACAATGTAGTAGAAATGTTTTGGTAGAAAGAGAACTGGCCTTTAGAGCATGCTACTAGCATAGTGAGAGAGAGGCTTTTAGATGTGTTACTAAAAGGGACTGTGTTTAGGGAGTAGCAGAATGGATAGGGAGACACACTGAACACCCATCCTTTTTGCTTTACACCTGGGAAGAAGTGAAGATGTGAACAAAAGACACTCGGTTTCTTATGTCATCCTACTAGAAGCTCTACACAAACCCACATGAAACACCCTATAAATTAATTTATTTTTTTTTTTTACATTATCACAGTAATACACTGTGGATGTGATATATGTTTCTTTACCCTGTTGCTTTTGGGAACATAATAAATAATGAGATGAATAAGAAACCATAACTGCAAATGTCATCTTTCAATGCACCCAACTCCAGCAAAGGTAGTATCACTCAGTCCGCATAGCTATAGAATGTTAAACAGGAATCAGTCTTCGAGGATACATTTGTTATTATCTTTTAATTGGAAGGATTCTTAATTCTGAAAAAGTGAGCAGTTTGCACTCCCTGAAATGGTGCAACTGGAACAAATCTGCTTTGCTGCTTTCAAAGGGAGAAGGGTTTTCTCCCTCTGGGGGAACATGCTTGGCTATAGGTGAAGAGCACTTGAGCTCCATGGGATGGGACATCAGAGACACCTTTAGGCAGATTGTCCAAACCTGGTTTTAAAAGACACAGTGTCTGTACTGTTGAAGATGTTTGTTTTTCTGCTTGTAATTGAAGGTTCTCAGGTCTTTCAGGTGAAAACACATCTGTTTTCCAAGTGGAGTAAGGAACTGTTGACAGCCAGGACCTCAGTTCAACACCCTGTATAGCAGCCAGAAGATGCTAAGGACCAAATTCAAGCCCATAAGAACTTGAAAGAGCTTCATATAACTTCAATCACTAATGCAGGGCTGACTCCCATGACCCCTTTACATCTCAGCCTCTGCTTGCTGTACCACCCTTGCTAGGCTGGCATTTGCTCCTGACCACTCCTGCTTCTCTGGGTCTGGCAGCAAGGTGATACTGGAATGGGTGTCACAGGTTTCTTCCTGCGTGTTGGGTTTTTTGTTGGTATGTGTGGGTTTTTTTAAACTCGGGAGGGGTGCATCCACTGAGTAAGGGTATCTGTAGCACTTGCCCACTGATCTCCATTGTGGGTGCTGATAAGTACCTTTATGTGGACATGAACAAAGAGTTCTGGTTTTGCTCTTCTGACAGGGTGTGTGGTTCACTTGTCCAGGCTTGGAGGCGATGTTAGGAACTGCGTACAGTTAGTAGCTGAGTCACGTTACAGATAATTTCATTCTTCATTCTGTTTTTACCACAAAATTTTGAGGGTTCTTTTTGTGTAATGGGATAATGATGCATACCACTGTAGTAATTAACTTAGGTGTTTTTCTTTTGTATTCATGTGGAAATTGCTCTCTGACAGATTTTCTAAGGGAGTTTCTTTCTCATATCTCTCTAGCTATTGAGTAACTATATTTGTCTTCATTATCAAGATAATAAAGCACTTCAGTAATCCCCCTTTATAGATTCAAAGCAATGCAAAAAAACACAGTTAGATCCCAGCAGGTGACCACCTACTTTCACCTCTTTCCTAATTTTCATACAATGACAAAAAGACTAAATTTTTTGAACTGCAAAACTTAAAGAGATTGGTTTGCTCTGGCTTTCCCCTACATATATTCTGTGGTGCCTATTAATGAGATGAATTTTGCTGCTGTACCTTTCTTCTCTGTGAGTGCTTATTTTAATCTTGCATCTACCTGAAGTCTGGTTTTACAAATCTCTCTATCTTTGAAATGTTTGAATTTTGGGCACATATGTGGTCAAATGAATGTTTTTCTGTGGGGGGAAAAAAAAAAGATATTCTCTATGATAGAACACTTCTTCCTTCCAAAACAGCATACTTCAGATGTCTTGGCTTAGTACTTTTTAGATGTGAGAAGGGAAAGGGATGAGAGCGTTGAGCTGTAGAAACTTCACAAAAGCAAATCAAACCCACATTTTGCTATAAAGAAGGTTGTGAATATACATTTCTGGCAGAATAGTAAACGAGAACATGGCATTTTGGCCTAGCAAAGGTACTGTTTCCTTTATCTCTGAGCATCTTGTCTTGATGCCTTTCAATTCCTTTATTCCTTCAGCAGTAAATAACTAATTTCTGTCATCCACCTGCAAGTGGTCCATCAAGAGATGGTTCAATTTCTCCTGTCTTGTAAAGAACAGGCTGGTTTTTGGTTTTTGTAGCATAAACCCTACATGCTTCCTTCATCCTTATTTTCCTCCTAGCTTTATTACTATTTACAAGCAGCCATCTGCACAGCTGTCATTTAAAGCAAATGAAACAGCTGAGGACTTATTTGCTAGGGACACATAAAGAATAATCAGTCCTAGCTTGTGTATCTGATATACCACATACACTCTGCTACTTTTCTTTCTCCTGTATTACTCTATTGGTTCATTGGGATTGTGCTAAACTGTTAAGATTTGAAATGTGTGGATAAGAAGTTTATCCTAAATAAAGGATCATTCCTTTTGACTAAAAGCTAACAGTTTGGGATGATTTCCAACTCCTCAGTTCTGGCCTAAGTTAACACTGAGTGTGCGACTCCTCTAGGCTCCACTAGGAGCCATCTCTCCCTATTTTCACTTTACTGTTTGATTACTTCTTAGAAGTATGGCAGTTAGCAAGTTACTCTTTAACATCAAAATGATTCTTCATCCTCATCTTTCTTTCCTCCCCACTCCACCCCCCCCTCCTCACCCCCTCCCCTACAGAGATTAAAGGTCTCTGTAATCACTTGGCACAGAACAGGGCAGCAGAAGAGAAAATGTTGTTTGAATGTCTGCTCACTGTGATCAAAACTAATAAAGCTTCTGTCTGGCCTATCCAAAGCCATACTTGCATTATTATGCACTTCATGTCCCCAGATACTCCAACAGGGAAGAAAACAATTTGAAGAAATAATTTCAAAATAGTTGACTGCTTGATCCCATGATAGCCTTTGATCAGAATGATACTTAAATGGACAGCAAAACCTTTTTAATTTTGCCCAAGTAATTATAATAAATGGAAAAACAAATGTGGGTATAGTACACAATTCTAAAAGGTACTTTCACTAATTATGTCTAATTACTCAGAACCAAAGCATGTTAACTGTAGATAATTACATTAACCTTGTCATTTCAACTACTTCCAGGTTCTTTTCAAACTTCAAAGGTTTTTTTGGTAACCTTTCAAGTCTTTGCCATCATAATTTGATTGCTTGTTCGTAATTCTTTTCCTTGATTTCCTCCCTTCTTCGCTCAATTCACAGTATAGTTTAGGTTGGAAAGGACATCTGGAGATCTTCTAACCTCGTTGCTGAAGCAGGATCAGATAAAGCAGGTTATCCAGGACTTTGCAGTCCTTTGAGTACCTTTGCAGATGGAAACTCCCCAACCTCTTTAGGCAACCTATTCCAGTGCTTTCTTATGTTCTAATGAAATTTCGTGTTTGTGCCATAGACTCTTGTTCTCTCACTGAGCTCTACTGATAGTCTGATTCCCTCCCATCCTGCATTTATTTATAAGATCTCCCCTGAGCCTTTTCTTCTATAAGTTGACCATCCCAGTTCTCTTAACCTTTCATCATACGAGAGATGCTTCAGACCCTTAGTCATTTTTGAGTCCCTGGGCTGGACTGACTTCAATATGCCAAAGATTTCTGTGTGTTGGGGAGCTCAGCACTCTGTGACCTCACCAGTGCTGAGCAGAGGGGAAGGACTGCCCACCTCAACTTGCTGCCAGTGGACTGCCTCATACAGCTCAGAAGGCTGTTGGCTGTGAGGCACATTGCTGCTTCACGTTTAACTTGGTGTCCACCAGGACCCTAAGTTCTCCTCTGAAAAGATGATTTTCCAGCTGGTCAATTCACAGCATGAGCTTGTGCCTGGGATGTTGTTCCTCCCTAGGTACTAGACTTCATATTTTTCTTTGAACTTCATGATACTCCTCTGAGCTGAGTTCTCCAGCCTGGTGACATCCCTCTGAATGGCAGCACAATACTCTGGCATATCACTTTAGAAGTGGAATGGGCACAGACTGATCTATATTCAGAATAAATGAAGTGATAGGTTATTTTTAGATAGTTTGCATTGAGGATAATGTGTGGACTGACTTACTGGAAAGCTAGTAAGTCAAAAATCAATCCAAGGAAATCCTGGATTTATGGAAGAATCTTGGAGGAATTTCCCTATCATGGGAGAGTTTGGTTCTTTTTTCTCGCTTTGCTGCCTTAGAGGGATGAATACTTGGAAAGGTCTTTATACTAATGGAATTAATTTGTTAATTTAACAATAAAAGGAGGGAATTAAAAAGTTTGAAAAAATGTTGAAGTTTGGAAGCGATTCAACAGGAATTCAGTGTAAGCTGTCTCTGTTGCCTCTGGTACAAACTGCAAAGTATAAGATTTCCTTCTACATCTGATCAGCTAAACCAGTATATGGTGTCATTGGGTATTACCTTGTCTTTTGAAATTCACTGTGATTAGCTTCGTAGCATGTTGCTAATTTGAATACTTATAATCGTGTGCCTTCATGGCTGCAGTTTAGCAACTGGGGCTGTAGAACAAGAAAACCCATAAGGTCAGGGACATAAACATCAGACAGACACTTAGGAACTCTCTTAATTACCAGGACTTCTATTGAGATACAGAAGCACAAGGATATTTAAGTTTATTTTGTCCTTTGTAAGGACAATAAAGGTGGTCAAATTATGATGCCTTTAATTTACAGAACTCAGAACTGGACTATGAGAAAGTTATCTTGCTTGTCTAGAAGTTACACAGATGAAAGTGCTGGATCATAGAGAGAACTGACTGCAAATATAAACCCAGTCTTTGGACAATTTTACATTTCAGTCCATCTTTAAAGTCAGAAACTCACAAGCTGTCAATGCTCCAGAGCACTGATCAGTGCTCTGTCCTTCCTGAAAAAGTTGAAACCAAGTAAAAATACCTTGTTCAGAAAGGGTGTGTAAAACCATGTCTGTCAAGCATCTGTTAACCTGTCTGACAAGCCCAAGTTCAAAGATAACATATAATTGTGGCTTTTAAATGTCAAGGTAAAATACAAAGCAAAAGTACAAATTATTTTCAAAAAAAAGAAAAAAAGAAAAATATTCCAGTTTGTACTTGTAACAGTGCTATATGTATTCACATATGATAGCAGAAATTGTCTGTGTCCTGAGAAGTCCCTAAGCCTGCAAGTTCAAGTAACCATGACCATTTCATCCTGAAAAGAACAACTTCACTATTGAATTCAAAATTTTTAAGCAGTTTAACTGAAGGGTAAAAACAGTTTTCTGAGCCCTATCTATTTTGCTAGTGTGCACTGGTTATTAACTATGGAAGTGAGTTGGAATTGTGTTATTTTATATTTAAGGTAAGGTGGTTACTTCGTAGTACATGCCATGCTGATCATACGCATTAGCATTAGCTCAAATCAGGATCCAAACAGAGAAGTCATCATCTCTTCAAAGCATATTTTATCCTGCAGCATTCACTCCTGCCAGAGGTCACAGAGACAAATGCCTCCATTTTCAAAGAGAGCTGATAATATTATGATCACTGATGTTGTTTCTTGTTAGCTGAGATAAAATCACATCTTATGCTTTGGGATAAACTCAGTTTGAAATTCAGTCCTGATAAGCAGAGAGAGTTTATTGTGTATCTCTGTGGAGGTAAGTGGGAGGTTCAGAGATATAATATTTTTCTCTAGTTTTGGTATTTATATTTGTTATTCTCTATAAGGACTGGCAGCTTTTTGAGTGTCATACTACTTGTATCTATGATTTTCACTTGCAGTATAAATTAATCATTACTCACTCATATATTTGATCCTGAACATATGTTATCGTGGATATACCAGTTGGAAACTTCAGTCACTCTTAGAAGTGGTTGATTGTTCAATACAGGTTTCCCCTCTCTTTTTTTTTTTTTTTCTTTTTCCACTTGTCAGATTATCTTGCTGTGGATAGCAATATCCCCATCTCCAAACATTCTTCACTGTCAACAAACCTCCATGTTTGTTTGGAAACAAGGATGTTTGAAAGCAAGTGATGTTTATCAGAGAGGTCGAGATAGAGGACCTTGATCTCATAAACCAAAGAGGAACAGGCTTTAATTAGGACAAAACCAAAACCCTGATTTTACTATTTTAGAGACCTTGATATTTTGTTAATCAGGATTAAAATGAGACTTTAAAGGCTCTGTGGGAATTTGAAGGAGTAGGTGAGACAGAGGGTTGGACTAGTGCAGGAGCCTACCCTGAACTCATTCTCATATTTGGCTTCCCCACAATTCTGATAATATTTTAATTAAAAAAAAAAAAAGTCCACATTGAAATTTAAAAAAAAAACAAACCAACTTACTAAGAAAAGTTCTGTTTTCAAAGAATAACTGTTCTGAACGTTTTTCTTGATGAATTTTGCGAAGTAAATTTTACTACTTTCAGGTTTAGTGCCTTCTGCAATGAAACATTCTCTCTTTCTCTCCACTGCACACTTACATGGTGACAGTACTACATCAGTAAGTTGCATCAAGTCATGACAAATCAATATCCAAATACAGAAGAATTTTTGTCACACAATTATTTCAGGTGTGTAGTTTAATTATGCATTTAGGGCTCCTCTTAAAGTGATTATTGACGGCATTTTATGATAGATAGTTCTTGCTTTGAGGTTTGTTGATTAGCTGTGATGTGTTGAACGAGTCATGTGAAGTTCTGTTTGTTCCTTGATCAGGTGACTGCTCAAGTACTTCTTAAACGAATACTGACTTGTGAGACTTTAAAATGAACAGACACAGATTTATCGCAGGGGCAAAAGGCACTGTTTTCTCCCATTAATGCCTCAGAGCCAGGGACTCTCATGGTTTTGTGATTCATGTTACAGTTTTTTCTACTCTTGGTCAGAAAAGCATAGTTCCATAAATGCTGTCACAAAGCAAGCAGAAACCTGTGTTGTGATTTATTATGATGACTTAGTGAGAACAGTGAAATAATTATTAATAGCAACTGTTATTCTAGCTTTGATAAGTATGATTATGAAGCACCTTTCTCATATTTACAACATATGGGGTTTCATTTAATCCTTAGATGTAATTAAATAGATTGACTTTCATATGTAATGTTTTATAGGCTTTAAATTCTGACTAACTGGCAAAGACAGATTCATTAATGCACTGTCTGTATAGATGTGATCAATGTGGAACGTGT
Source organism: Chloroceryle aenea (assembly GCA_013399075.1). Taxonomy (NCBI): domain Eukaryota; kingdom Metazoa; phylum Chordata; class Aves; order Coraciiformes; family Cerylidae; genus Chloroceryle; species Chloroceryle aenea. The sequence continues at coordinate 167,889 of VWZY01013470.1, read as the reverse complement.
CCTAGGAATCCTGAAACCAGAATAGGACAGGACCAGACAGGGGACCCAGATGTCAGGTTTTTCAACTGTATAGTTTTATATCTTGCCTCTCGTTATTTTAAAATATTTTTAGAAGATGTCTATGTTCTTTTTCCCCTTGCCTCCTTCAAAAGCATGGGCAAAATAAGGTTTAGTGTAGAAGTTCTGAGTCTGAACCCTATTAGTTCAAGCAATTAGCAGCCATTGGGTCTTGTCTGTCCTTTTCTCAGGATAAAAAAAAAAAAGATTCATCCATAGCAGCTAGTCAGTGCCCAGGTTCAGAATAAAATTTAATCACTTAATGGTATTTATTTAATCTGTGGGACTCCTTGCCCCAGGATGTTGTTCATACTAAGATTTAGCATGAATTTAAGGAGATACTGGACAAATTCATAACAGAAATCCTGAGGTCTATGAAAAATGCTTAAGCACAAATTAGTGGAGGAGTATTTTAAGGAAATATTGATATATACCTTCCCCTTTCCTGATGTCTTTTAACCATCCACTTTTGGCTACTGCTAAAGGTAGGCTATAGGAATAAATTGGTCTGTTTGACATGCTAATGCTGCTCTTGTAATCCATCAAGATTTCACTTGTTCGTTTTGTAGGCTATATTAAAAATAATGTGGTCAGGTAACCAGAAACTTCACTTAGGGGGGGAACACAAAACCAAACCAGGCCTACATTATTTTTTTTGTATGTTGTTACTGTTTTGACTATTTTGTTCTGTAATAACAATGGTTTCATTTATTCCCTGTAGCTGACACGATGATCAGATCGCAAATGACCATTTTTAGTTGTCTTCAAATGCCTATAAATCAAAGATATATTTTCCTATTATCTATCAGAGTTCCCCAGCATAACAGTAATTACAAGATAGTCCTCATAATATTTTT
>VWZY01013470.1:150889-166914 GCA_013399075.1 Chloroceryle aenea | reverse complement strand
CCCCATCTCCAAACATTCTTCACTGTCAACAAACCTCCATGTTTGTTTGGAAACAAGGATGTTTGAAAGCAAGTGATGTTTATCAGAGAGGTCGAGATAGAGGACCTTGATCTCATAAACCAAAGAGGAACAGGCTTTAATTAGGACAAAACCAAAACCCTGATTTTACTATTTTAGAGACCTTGATATTTTGTTAATCAGGATTAAAATGAGACTTTAAAGGCTCTGTGGGAATTTGAAGGAGTAGGTGAGACAGAGGGTTGGACTAGTGCAGGAGCCTACCCTGAACTCATTCTCATATTTGGCTTCCCCACAATTCTGATAATATTTTAATTAAAAAAAAAAAAAGTCCACATTGAAATTTAAAAAAAAAACAAACCAACTTACTAAGAAAAGTTCTGTTTTCAAAGAATAACTGTTCTGAACGTTTTTCTTGATGAATTTTGCGAAGTAAATTTTACTACTTTCAGGTTTAGTGCCTTCTGCAATGAAACATTCTCTCTTTCTCTCCACTGCACACTTACATGGTGACAGTACTACATCAGTAAGTTGCATCAAGTCATGACAAATCAATATCCAAATACAGAAGAATTTTTGTCACACAATTATTTCAGGTGTGTAGTTTAATTATGCATTTAGGGCTCCTCTTAAAGTGATTATTGACGGCATTTTATGATAGATAGTTCTTGCTTTGAGGTTTGTTGATTAGCTGTGATGTGTTGAACGAGTCATGTGAAGTTCTGTTTGTTCCTTGATCAGGTGACTGCTCAAGTACTTCTTAAACGAATACTGACTTGTGAGACTTTAAAATGAACAGACACAGATTTATCGCAGGGGCAAAAGGCACTGTTTTCTCCCATTAATGCCTCAGAGCCAGGGACTCTCATGGTTTTGTGATTCATGTTACAGTTTTTTCTACTCTTGGTCAGAAAAGCATAGTTCCATAAATGCTGTCACAAAGCAAGCAGAAACCTGTGTTGTGATTTATTATGATGACTTAGTGAGAACAGTGAAATAATTATTAATAGCAACTGTTATTCTAGCTTTGATAAGTATGATTATGAAGCACCTTTCTCATATTTACAACATATGGGGTTTCATTTAATCCTTAGATGTAATTAAATAGATTGACTTTCATATGTAATGTTTTATAGGCTTTAAATTCTGACTAACTGGCAAAGACAGATTCATTAATGCACTGTCTGTATAGATGTGATCAATGTGGAACGTGTCCTAGGAATCCTGAAACCAGAATAGGACAGGACCAGACAGGGGACCCAGATGTCAGGTTTTTCAACTGTATAGTTTTATATCTTGCCTCTCGTTATTTTAAAATATTTTTAGAAGATGTCTATGTTCTTTTTCCCCTTGCCTCCTTCAAAAGCATGGGCAAAATAAGGTTTAGTGTAGAAGTTCTGAGTCTGAACCCTATTAGTTCAAGCAATTAGCAGCCATTGGGTCTTGTCTGTCCTTTTCTCAGGATAAAAAAAAAAAAGATTCATCCATAGCAGCTAGTCAGTGCCCAGGTTCAGAATAAAATTTAATCACTTAATGGTATTTATTTAATCTGTGGGACTCCTTGCCCCAGGATGTTGTTCATACTAAGATTTAGCATGAATTTAAGGAGATACTGGACAAATTCATAACAGAAATCCTGAGGTCTATGAAAAATGCTTAAGCACAAATTAGTGGAGGAGTATTTTAAGGAAATATTGATATATACCTTCCCCTTTCCTGATGTCTTTTAACCATCCACTTTTGGCTACTGCTAAAGGTAGGCTATAGGAATAAATTGGTCTGTTTGACATGCTAATGCTGCTCTTGTAATCCATCAAGATTTCACTTGTTCGTTTTGTAGGCTATATTAAAAATAATGTGGTCAGGTAACCAGAAACTTCACTTAGGGGGGGAACACAAAACCAAACCAGGCCTACATTATTTTTTTTGTATGTTGTTACTGTTTTGACTATTTTGTTCTGTAATAACAATGGTTTCATTTATTCCCTGTAGCTGACACGATGATCAGATCGCAAATGACCATTTTTAGTTGTCTTCAAATGCCTATAAATCAAAGATATATTTTCCTATTATCTATCAGAGTTCCCCAGCATAACAGTAATTACAAGATAGTCCTCATAATATTTTTTTTTTTTTCCTGTGGTAAAATGGAAAAAGGCTAAAAAAGTTCTCGGATATTTTGTTGTTTTTGTTAATGGGGTGAGCTCCACCGTTTTGTGGGGTTTTGTTCATAAAAAAAAAAAAAAAAAGTATCAATTTCCAATCAATTCACACCTTCTGAGCACCTATTCAATGTTGGCCATTGCAGGGAAACTAGAATGAATTATTCATAGATGATCAGATTTTCTTAGCTGTCTGTAAGCTTGTCATGAGCTATGTATGGTATCTTTAGCAGGCCTTTTGCTTTTAAAGGCTTACTGTTAGGCATTGTCCAGAAAGGAGAAGCAAATAAAAAAGATTGTGCACTTCCTCTAGGAACACATTTTGCTTAACAGAAACATTTCTACCATTAAGACTGTCAGCATGTATAGTTTAAGTAGCAGCAAAATGAGAGTAAAATTGGACTTTTAAAGTATTATATTTTCAGCTAACCCACAGTATTTCTATGCCGTTTCATTGGTAATAGTGTCATTCAGTGCCACCCTTCTCCTGCTTTCCCTCTTTCTACCTTTGTAACTGGAAAGTAGTTACAGTGTTGTTGCTTTGTTCCCTCTCTACCCTGAGCCCGGACAAAAGCATCAGCCTGCTGTGGCTGAGGTGTGTCTAGCTTTGGTAAACTTACAAATAGGCCTCTGCTGAAGACTGCACAAGTTTTGCTGCTACAGGAATCTCTCATCTCTGAAAGTTTACAGCCAAACTTAAAAGGCAGAAAATGCAGTGTGGTTTTATTCACTTGTGCCTGGCTGCTTGTATGCTTGATGCTCTTGGGCAAAAATAGATTTTTTTTCTGGTGTCTGTGGAGCAGTCATCCCATAAAGGAGACGGGGGATGATGCCTGCCTCCTGGGTTGTCTGGTTGTCTCTGTGTGCAGTGGATAGATGGTGCTTTAGCAGACTGATGCGGGCTATTCTCATCCTGAACATCAGCTCTTCACCCTGTCAGTACAAGACAGCCTCTCAGTATGATCTTCTACAATCCTATGCAAGGGAACCTGCTCAAGCAGGTATTTCTATCAGTCTACTTGTCTTGAGAGTAGTCAGTGCTTAACACAGTTTATTTTTTCTATGTGCTTGCATACTATTCCACTGTCCTTTAGCTGCTTTGCTTGCCTCATGGACCCTAACAATCACTTTGGAGTGATTACAGGTATCTACTATATTTCCTCTGGGTTTGCTACAGTGATGTAAAGCTTTTTCACATAATGCATTGTTTTAGCTCAATTAGTTGCTGTATTGGTGCCTGTATACTTAAGGAGATATAAATTATATATGTATTTTTAAATAAAGTCTTTGAAAACAGCTATTAAGTTATAGCATTTACCTTTTGTATGAACAGTTGGAACATTTATCAGAAACTGCAATTCACTTCATAAAAGCTGACTTGATAACCTTACATGGTATTTCTCTTTTCTGTAAAGTGCATAGGATAGCTCATCAGCAGAGAATGGGAACTTAACAAAAAGCATTAACTTACTCATGTTGCAAACTTTATCCAAAAATGGCATTAAAAATTTTCTGATGTAATGACTAGCAGAACGCCCACCATCAGAAGGGAAAATAAAATGTTGCAGTGAACACTGTATATGTGATAAAAACAGTTTTTTTTCAATACAATCTTGCAAATACCCACTCTGAAGAAGAGGCAGCTGCATGACACAGAGCACATAAAGGCTTAATGCCTTGGATGATTTAAGGAGATGCCAGAAAACTTGACCTGTTTGATGACTCATACAATGGGAATTTAGCAAAGTTACAGCACAGAGTTTGATGAACAGGTGTTAAAATATTACTACATCCAGCATCATCCACAGATCTTATCACCTGACAAAAACTGGGTGTCACTAGAAAGTAGTGATGGTTGAAGAGCTTTTGAGTTCTGGGGTTCTGATATTTATTGTGAACCATACTTGCATGTGAGAATAAAATGGGCATTTTACTAACAAGATTATTCACAAACAACTTTCTTGTTGTGTTAAAAGAATCTTGGGTGAATATAGAATAACTTGAAAATCTTCAGCAAAATATTTTCTTATAATTTCAGAGTCTCTTGCGAGTTTTTGACAATCTGAGATGGTGTACAGTATCTCTTACCCTCTTGCTTTCCTTTGCAGTGCCAAAAAATTAGAAAATAGGTATTTTTAATTTCAGGAGAGATAAGTCTATCTGCATATTCTTTTATTTATAATTTCAAGAGTATTATACATCTTGAAAATTTTTTTCTGTTTCAGTCTTCTTTGAGAAGTGTGGAGGTTTGCACAGGGCTTATTTTAGACTTCTCTTAGAGTTATTCAAGCAAAGTAAAGATACTAAAAATCAAGCCTGACATGTTCTAAATCTAGATTTTGACATCAGAAGAAATAGTTTTATTCATTACATTCAATAGGATAACATAAATCTGAGTTTCTGAAAAGTCTACTTATGTTTTCTTCAGATGTCAGAAAAATTGAGATAGTTTCTGCCACCAAACTTCACAACTTTCTTCAGTACAGTCTCCCAACTGAAGCTGATAGCACAAAACATAAGAGTAATAAAAAGTAATTTACTTTATTGTCCAAGTTGCTCTTCTCCGAGGAATTATAATATTCTCAGACTTTTCCCATTTATTGATATGATGCTATTTTAATTGCATGTCAGTGGCTTGGAAAAGGGCGGATGACGAATTGTGCCCACAGGAATGTTTGGCACATAATTTTTCTGGACTTTCAATTTGATGCAGCTCACTTGAGGCAATAAACATGACATTCCTGGAAAAGGAGTATATTACAGTCAACTTGATGTCACGATTATTAATTTCCAATCAATCACAGGACTTTGTGACAAATTAAATTGGAAAAAAAAAAATAACAAAACCAACAACAATAATACCAACACCCCGCCCAACCCGCCACAAAAAAAGACAACAAATCCCAACCAAACAAAACCCCAAACCAAACAATCATTTGGCTTCCCCACTCTTCTTCTAATCCCAAATCTTAAAACACTGCTGTACATTTTCAAGTTTTAAATAGTATGGGCAAAGATGTTACAGATATAATTATGGTTTATTGATCACTATAAGAGACAATATTTATCTGAGGAATGTATTTCAAGCAAGGGGGAGTGAAAAATTGTGACTGAACTGTCAGGAATAGTTGCCTTAAACACAGTAGAGTAGCTGAATGGCAAAGGATAAGGAATCCAGGATTTTTTGGTCTGTCCTCACTCCTATCACTGATTCATTATATTCTACAAGTATATTGTGCAAATCATTTGTAAACGCCCTACTACAGATTTTGGCCACTGATGTCCTTTCTTGTAGGTGTCTTGTTTGTCTTTTGTCATTTTAATGTCTTTCATAATGATGATGTCCATACAATGAACTCCAGGAGCATATGAAAACTACTTTCTTTTCAAGAAATCTTGAAACTGCAATCCTGTACTGCCTGTGTTCAAAGGCTTTGCATGTTTCTTAAAAAAAAGACTTTACTCTCTGTTGATGAAGCCATAAGCATCTATAGGGAACTATCAGCATTGAATCTTATGCACAGTTTTTTAATTCATTGGCTTTGCTTAGAGCCAAATATAGTTTCCAGAGACAACATTGCTCTTCAAGGCACATCAAGCAGCAATATTTAACCTACCCTCTCTAAAAGTACATAAAAGAAGTTTTGACTACTGCTCTAGTGCTTCCTGTCCCTGTCTCACTATGAAATTACACAGGCTAATGCATCTGCAGTCTGACCAGGCTTTAGCTTAAGCTGAGTGAATCTTCACTGGCAGTTACAGTTGATGAAATAGGAGTAATTTGTTTTTTATTAGTATCTTTAACTGCAGATATTTTGTGGAGGTTGTTTTGTTTTGTTTTTCATTTGGTTGGTTGGGGTTTGGGTTGTTTTGTTTGTTTTTATTTCCTTGGTTGGAGTTTTTTAACTTATTTTTCTGATTAAAAAAACACCCTAAATTTTGTCTTGGCAAATATATGAGGAGAAAGAAAAGAACATTCTTATCATCTAGCCCTTCTGATTTAATCTGTGAAATAATTAGATTTTTCAAAAATTATGGTGATTAGAAGTGTATTTTTTCTCCAGCTCCAAATTTTTAAACAGTGGTAATAGAGATAAAATATCATCACACTACTAATTCAAGACCTCCATTATTTCATATGGGCATTCAAACCTTTGGCTGCTGATCTGTATTTCCCTCCTTTGATGGCTGATCTTCAATTATGAGCCCCCGCATTAGAGGGGAGAGCAAGGTAGGAAGCTTTCCCTTCTGGAATGAGTGAAGCTCAGATAAGTCAATGACCTCATGTTGTTTTAAGCAGAAGCCTTTGATCTTGGCTTTTTTAGACTGCATTCAAACTAAATGTGTTAAGGTTGTACACCTGTTCACAGAAGCACCATTGCACAGCTCAGTATGGCTATCCAAGCAGTTTACTGCTTTCCCTGACAGGACAGAACAACTAATATTTATAAAGATTTCCCTACAAGTGACCCACAACAGTCAGCTTTGAAGTGCAATAAAGTAAATGCTTAACTTCCTGCTTCCTTGGGTAGCAGGAAGGAGGGCCAGATGAATCTTGGTTTCCATTCATGAAGAGTGATCTCAAGAAAGATACTTTGCCTTTAGGATTCAATTATTAGATATCTGGTCAAACCTCAGTTTGAGAAGCAAGCTCTAGGCAGACATAGCAATGTGGGCAAAAGCTTAGGCCAACATGGTTCTTACAGTACCTGCCCTACCAAAATGTGAGATGTAAAGCCTGATACATCATATTCAAATTAATTTACATGTATTTGCCTGTTGAGGTTTCCAGTTTTGCACATTGTGTTGTAACAGATTTTTGTTTCCTTAATTGTACAAATTACTTTGGGTAAAGATAAGAAGGCAGGTTGGTGTCAATGGAATGGTAAGAAATAGTTCCCATTTCTGTATCTTGACTGTAACAAATCTTTGGGAGAGAGCTGATATTGCAGCAATGTTATTGCTGATAAAGAAATTACATTACAAAGTTAAAATTTACTAGAAGATATTTTTTTAAGTTTTAAAAGTAGCACTGTCAGGAAGGATGACCTGGAAAAGGAAATTGTTTTTCTCTAATTTCCAGTTGTGGGAGTTTAGTCAACTGAGTTGTTTAGTGCAAGAAGGCAAAGCAGAATCCAGAAATTGAGCTGTCATTTCCCACTACTGCAATAGAATAGCTGACAGAGATCACAGTACTAATATAACTAGTTTCACTCTTACCCTTGGCAAGGTTGATGATTGAAAGTCAAACTTGACTTTTACACGAAGAGCCAATATAATGCAGAAGCATGTACTCTAAAATTAAATGTGCAAGACAACCGAGGCTGGAAAGAGGGGAAGGAAGAAGCAAGTCAGAAACCTTGTCACAGCTTGTGTCTTTAGCTTTAATTATTGGTTTCTCTCTCTGCTGTATTTGGATGACTAAGTATTATAGTAAAAACAAAACCAAAACAACGATGATGATAACCTCAAAACATCAACCCCCCACACCACCACCACCAAAAACCCCTCCCAAATCAAACAAACATCCCCTACCTCCCACCTGACATTGAAGCAAAGGTTCTGATGTTGTTACCCTGCCAAGTTCTCAAGTGAAGGGAATCTACTTAAATGATTCCTAGCAGCTGGGATGGTGCTTTGTTTATTGCTTTTGGAAATGAAAAATATGGCCTGACTTTTCTTCAACTGCTGCCTGATATTAAGCTGTCAGCCTTTCAGTGTTCATTCAGCACACATTTTCAGTGAGGCACAGAATGTCACAACTAACTGATGATCGATCCAGAATACCACAAGTGCCTTGACCAAATAACGCCCTTAACTGTAAATGAGGAGGGTCTTAATCTGACCTTCCTTCCATTGATTTTATAGCTCTGTTGCCTTGTGTGTGGGCACTTCACATTTATATTGTGAGAACAGAATCAGACCAGACACTTCTGCTTAGAAGATAATGCTATCAGTTTAACTCGTCTTTATATTTTTTTTCTTTGTTTATTTTTGTTGTTTTGTTGTTTATTATTTTGTTGTTGCTTCTTTTAAAATAAAATAAGCACGTTAACACTTTTTTTTTTTATTCTTCTTTAGGGTAAATTCAGTCTTCATTTAATGGCTGTATTAGAGGTGACTGTATTTGAGTGCAAATATGATTCTTACAGGATCTTTCTGCTCATTCCTTGTAGTAAATCCAGGGAAAAGATTCATACAGTAGCTCACTCTGATATGCCAGATACCTTAACTGGTTAAATCATTGGCCTCATTCATGTACTTGCTCAAATTTTCCTCGTGAGTCTGGGATTTAAAGGTATGCCAGAATAGTCTTCACGTTGTTTTTTGATTATACCTAGCATCCAACAAAAAAATAGTCCCAGAAGCCCTGATATAACCTTAAGAAATTTGTAAGGAATGTAACCTTAAGAAATGGTTTCCCGTTTAAAGAGTTCATGTCCTCAGTCTAACTTGTGCACATGTATTGACCCATGTAAATATAGGCAGAAAGTGATCAAAAAGTGTGTTCAGTGGACACATAGACTGGGAAGTGTGTGATTTAAGATAACTTTTGGTCATTTGAATTTGGAAGCAGAAAGTGGGACAATGTTTCACAAGGAAAAAAAAAACACAGTAGCTCTTCACGAGGGAGGAAATTGTGGGAGTCAAATTTTATATGTTCGCATGTATTTCCTGGGGTGGGGGGGAACTACAGAGATAAAGAGGGCCATTTTTTATGGCTGCCTATACAGGCAGCTATCTTGATCTTGTCAGCCCTCTGCATGCCCTTCATTGGGAGTACCACACAATCCTCTATTTTCTTTTGCGATAAAAATGCTGCCAGAGAATAGCTGATATATTATTTTTCCCCTGTGTTGGCCTTAAAACAATTTTTCTTTCCCTGTGTGAATTCTTTCTTGTAATGTTTTGTTCCATAAAGGCTTTTACTTACCAGCAAAAACTGGCTATGCAATACTCTCTCCCCCTCACACACACTGTTTTACTTCCTGCTGTTTTTTTGTAAGATACTTGTAATTTGCGTGTGAGTTTGTAAACTGATAAAAGCAGTGTCTGTGAGAACAATATCCAGGATATGCTAACTTCCACTAAATATTCTAACTAATTCTGCAGAGAGTTTTTTTGTTGGTGGTGGTAGGTTGGTTTTTTTTGTTGTTATTTTGGTTTGGGTGTTTTTTGTTTGTTTGGGTCTTTTTGTGATTTTTATTTTTTTTTTTTTTTTTTTTTGGCACTAGAAAGCCTATCTGATATTCAGAATGATCAATATTATTATAATCTAAATACTGTCCTAATTTAATCACATTGGGGGATGGGGGAGTGTTTAAAATTTCTTTTATTTTACTCAAATTTATGATACCCTATGAACAGCAAGTTATGAGCCACATACTAGCTTAAGGCTACAGTTCTTGTAAATGATGCTATTAGATTGGACTGATAATTTCATCATCTAGGTAAATGCTTGGCTAGTATTGGTACCTAATATAAAAGACCTGCTGCTGCTGCAAGTTCACAAAATTCTGTTTCCTTAGTCCCTATAAATACATTTGTTTTTGCTTAGACAAACAGGTCACAGAAAAGCTTCAGCTCTATTGTTTTACTAGAAGAAAGTAGCAACTTTCATAATAGGGACCATTCAAAGCAGATGCATCTGAAAACCCAGGAGATTTTGAGTTCTGTGACTGGCATATCTGTGATTAAAAATGGATGGTAATTTATTTATGGATGCCAAAGTTACTTGATCCACTTGACAAGAAAAATGAAAATGTGGACTCTGGAGTACTTTTTGTGATGTTTTCTTGCGAGTGATTGTTATGTGTTTTCAAGGCATCCCCTAACCTCTATGGAGTCTGAGGAAAAACAGGCTGCTCTGATAGTCTGTTTAATGTGCTTCCATAGCATGTGTTTAACTCCACAGTACCTTGAGGGAGTTCTGTACAACTTTGTATTGATTAAACATTATTGGAAGTCTTCCATGGACTGTAAAGAAGACAGAATTTCATCCACAAAGTTTAATGAAAATTATAAAACACTTAATCTCTCTAAGGCAGAGTGATTTCTTTTCTCTTCAATGACAAAAATCTTCATTAACACGGGATGAAGATTGTGACTTCCTTCTTCTAGTCCCTCCAGAACTTCAGCTTCAGCAAAATTCAATTACTTGCCAAGTCCGTGTCTCTATCTTCTGTCTCCAGCTGAATTTTACCTTTCAGTTAAGTTGATTGTATGAGGTATATCTGCACTGCAACTGGGTAGAAGCTCTTGTTTGAGGTGACTAGAACTGCTAGTTGGTGGACACTGGAGTGTGATCAGAATGCTTGTGACTACCCTGACAGTATGCTTTACTGCAACTTTCTGTGGATGGTAAAGTTTTGATGTAATTAGGTATGATTTGTCAGCAGTTAAGATCAGGGATGTATGTATTCAGAATGGATAAATGAAAATATTAAAGGATATCCTCGGTTGTGAAATTAACCACCTTTTCAGAGGGTTGGTTTTTTTTTGCAGAGTAAGAATAGATAATTAACAATGGATGTTGTTCCAGATAATGATGTGTATGTGGTCATATATTCACTGAAACATTACACAAACCAATGCTGCTCTTTGACCTGGGACAACTGGATTAGTTAATTCAGAAGTCATGGATGACTATTAGTCTTATCCTTCTGCAGAATAACCAAGATCTCTGGTTGAAGTTAGTCATCTTTCCTTTTACTTAGTTGTGATTTCTTACAGACCTGCAGTTGGACTAAAATGTAAAAGTGAAGAATGTTCTGCGATTTCCCCCTTCCTATTTATACCATGAAAGCTGAGTACAGAGATTATGGTCATTCACTGAATGATAGCTGTAAGAAAATCTCAGATGTACCCTGCATTTCAAAGCATGGCTGTTTTAACATGTGGTCTTTTCAGTAGTTGTAAGCACGAGAGAAAAATGCTTTGTCCCTCACCATCAGCCTTACAGCTCACATAATGTTTGCAACTTCAGTCTTTTTCAGTAAGCATGAACTCTTAACTGTCTTGGAGTGACTCTCCCCTGGAAGGGCTCCTTGCTGTCTGAAAAGTGCCTGTTTGCTAAAAAGGGGCATGGACTTGAAGCAGCTATTTCCAAGTTTCCAGACCAACAAAGCAGAGATCCACAAGGTGCTCATCTATGATAAGTCAGTGACAGAAGCTAAATCTCAGGCACATCTCTCTTAAAAGCTTCTGTTCCTCAGGTTTCTGTCAAGAAAAAAAGAAAAAAGGCTTGGGTCTTTCTACAGCCCAGATCTGATTTGTTTTCAGGGAGTTAAAGCAGAGAGTGTGATGCACCTCCATAGACAGGGTCCCTCTAGACCCTGAGCATTAGCTTTATCTTTGACAGATGGTGTCTGTGTCTGGTTATATCACTTTATGATGGACTGGTCTGCTGTGGAATGTTTGCTGTGGTCAGTGGAGAATGAAGGAGCATGTCTGTTCTCCGTACCTGTTCCTGGAGCTATTTGGTTGTCCAAATAGCTGGGAAACAACCTGCAGGGTGTGAGGATAGTGGTGAAGGAAGACCAGTTACCCATGATTAGGGAAATAATCTAGTACTTCCCATACTGAACAAGATAGAAAAAGCAGATTAAGAGGGAAGCTTAGTGAGAGCCTACAGGTACAATGAAATGTTGGTCTGGAAAAAATTCCTCCCCCACAAATTTTTGCGTAGTTAGGCTTGAAAAGTTTCATAAATCATGCTTGAAATGAAGCCAGTTGCAGCTCTTCTGAAAAAATCACTGTTTTTTTCAGTTCAACCTGGTCCAGTTAAATCAGCTCTGTGAAGTAAGGAGCCTTGTGCTGTTATCAGGTATTTACATTTAAAAAGTTGTGCCCATTCAGGATCCCATAAGGGATGCTGACAAAATGAATATGGAAAAGGCTGTGCTTTACATAGTAACAGACTTACCAGTAAGTCAAAGCCTTGTACATTGAACATTATTTAGATCAGGGAATAACTACATGGTACTTTTTGATAGCCAATGTCTTTGGCCTTATATGTTCTCAGTATGCGTGTATAATTTGTGAGTAACTAGATGAATGAGCACGAGGTACACTTGTGCTTCTAGAATTACTTGAAAACCTGGCTCTGAGTGCAGTTACAGATTAAGGGTGGAAAATTTGTGTGAGACTTTGTGGTTGGTGTCTCTGAACTTTAGTTTTAGATATTCTGTAATAGCACCATATGTCCTAACACACACAGGGAAGGTTACTTTTAAATGTGTGGCTATCTTCAAACTTTCATTTCTTCCTGTTTGCTTTCCTGAAACTTCTAGGTGAGTCTCTCTTTTGGGATGAATATATGAGTCAAGCTCCTGCATCAGATGACGCACTGGTGTTGGCAGTTTTGGGTTGGTTTGGTTTTTGTTTTCTTTTTTTTTTTAATATGAAAGGCAACTTGAAGAACTTCCAGTTTCTCTTAATTGATCTGTTTCTCCCAAACACACAGAGGCTAAAGTTGGAAAACTGGCACTTGCTGAAAGCTTAAGAGGAAATAGTAAGCAAATCTTCGAATGTTTGCAATCTTTTACATTTCTTTCTTGTCTTAAGGGGAAATAGGAGAGAAAAAACCAAAACCAAAACCAAAAAAAAGACCAAAACCAAAGCAAACGAAAAACCAAAAAACTGTTCTGGCTTTTTTTCTATAACATTTCCTATTCATTTCTTGTCTCTACCATCTGTCAGCCCCACCCAATTGCTTGCTCACTCCCCCTCTGGCCCTGGTGGGAATCAAAAGAGTCAAAGTGAGAAAACTTATAGGTTGAGATAAAGACAGGTTAATGTGTAAAATAGAAGCCGCTCATGTAAGCAAAGCAGACCAAGGAATTCATTCACTGCTTCCCATTGTCAGGCAGGTGTTCAGCCATCTCCAGGAAAGCTGGGCTCCAACACATGTAAAGGTTGCTTGGGAAGACAAACACCATCACTCCAAAAGTCGCCCTCTTCCTTCTTCTTCCCCAAGCTTTATATGCTGAGCATGTTGTCATATGGTATGGAATAACCCTTTGGTCATCTGGGGTCAGCTCTCCTGGCTGTATCCCCTCCCAGCTTCTTGTGCATGCCCAGCATACTGTCTGCTTGGGTGGTGTGAGAAATGGAAAAGGCCTTGGCTCTGTATAAAGAACTGCTCAGCAGTAACAAAAACATCCCTGAATTATCAACACTTTTTCCAACACAAATCCAAAACATAAACCGATACAAGCTACTGTGAAGAAAATTAACTCTACCGCTGCCAAAATCAGCACATGCTCTCTTTTCCCAAAGAAGTTGTCTGTGAGTGTGTGACACTTAGGTGTAAAAAGGCCAAATTATCAAAAGCTGCTAAGTAGCAAAAATAAGCCTCAAAAACAGAATTAAGGCTTCCGTCTTCAAGTAGATTACAAGTATTGTATTTATTACTCGTCGTTGCTTGCAACACATTATCTGGAGCATTGAAAGCAGCAAGCCATACTAGAGTCCTAATGGAAGGATGGCAATGCCTGCAGCTGTGCATGAAGGTAAATGGCCACCCTCCAATCTCCTGCAGCTTGGTGGTGCTAGCCAACAGCCACACAACCGGTACAAGCAAATTTCTAGGTGCTACAGATCTGCTGATAGAAGGCTTTTGTTTAGAAAATCCTTCCCTCTGTTGGTTAACCCAGAATTAATCTCTTAAAATTGTAAGTATAATTTAAAAACTGTGATATCAGTATAGTACAGTTACTTCACTGTAAAGCTGGCAAACCACACCAGCTTTCTAAAATGGTTTGTGAAGCCATCCCAAACTCTACTCTGCATTATCAAATCCATTTTAATTAAAGCTCAGTTTCAGTTGGTAGCCTCAAGCCATAAGCTCCATAACTCAGTTCTTCTCTAGACCATGTTGAACAGACTCCTGCTGAATTTTGAGCTTCATGTAAATACATACAGAGATTTTTTTTTATGAAGCTGTTCAAAGGGTTTTTCTTTGCATTACTACTTACTAGAGCAATTTAAAAGTGGAAGGTGTAATCACATGGTTTTATATATCTGAAATAAAAACTTTACTTAAAAGAAGTATTTTACTCTGATCTACCTAATGTAATTGTGATCCCATCAATATTGTACTTTTATAGAGGAAAAACATGTAATCTTCTATTAGTGAAGAGATGAGACTGAGTTATTTATTGTCTGTTAGGGATGGAGTGGCAGTGCTTACCTATACGCCTAGGAATTAGGTAGAACTTACAATGAAAAAGCATCTGTGTTATTAGAAAACAAAAAGTTAAAAATCAAAGGATAATCTGTGTTACTTGCACATAATAGTGAGGAAGCAGTGGGTAACCCTTTCCAGGGACATGAAGGAAAAGCTATCTGGGACAAGCCAGCCTGGATTTATCAAAGGCATGTCATGCCTGACCAACTTCATTTCCTGCTATAATAAGATGAGTGGTGGTGGTGACAAAGGGAGAGCAATGTATGCTGTTTACCTCGCCTTTAGCAAGGCCTTTGTCATGGCTTCTCACATTTCTTTTGTAGCCAAATTGGTGAGAAATGGACTTGATAAGTGGATGATAAAGTGGATGGAAACTGACTGAACTGCTACACTTAAATGGTTGTGTTCAGTGACACAAACTGATGGCTGATTACTAGTGACATCTCCCGGGGGTAGGTATGATGCCAACACTATATGATGTTTTCATTAACAACCTGAAAGATGAGGTGGAGATGCACACACATAAAATTAATGGTTGCTGCTAAACTGAGGGATGCATCTTATGTGCTGGAGGTCAATGCTACTGTTCGGAGGGACCGGTGCAGGCTGGAGAAACAGGCTGGTCAAGAACTCCAGGACATCATCACAGGCAGTGTCAGGTCCAGTCCCTGAGCTGGGATCACCCCATATAGCAGCATCATCAGGGCCCCTGTCAGAGAAAACAGCTTTGGAGAAAAGGACCTGGGGTCCCTGGGGACAGCAAGTTAAAGCGAGTCAGCAGCAGTGTGCCCTTGCAGCAATGACAGCCTGGATTGTGTTCATGTTTTTCCCCTCTATTTGGCACCTGTGAGACTGTGTCTTATTTGGTAAATCTGCACTGGGAGTTCCCAGTTGCCTTCTAGTTCTTTATGTGCTTAGGAAGGACTTTAAGGAAAATTTACTCCATTTCTGTTCCAGCCATAGGAGCTGAGCTTACATGGGATCCTTCCCTGAACAACATGGGATGGGTTGAGCAGCTATTGTATGAGACACTATTTATGGAAAATCAGTAAAGGTAGCTAGGGTGATTTCATTTGGTCTATTATAGACTTGAAGCATGTGTTACCTAACTATGACACTGATATAAAGCTAATTTGCATAGGAACATACTTGCTTTGCATAGGAACAGTAAAAGGAATTCTCATTCANGCAGTGAAAGACTGGTACCATCTAGTATTGTTCATTTTGTGTATTGGGGGGGGTGCTGTGTTTGTTAAATAAACAGGTTCTTTCCACTTCTCTCCGAGGAATTCTTCCCGGACCGGTGGGGGGGGAGGGGCCGTGTGGATTTGTGTTTCTAGAGGGGCCCCCTTTGGAGAATCTCTCCTAAATTTGCCCTAAACCAGGACAAGAATGAATGCTGTTGGTGTAGCAAAAGCAAACTCTAGTGATGCAAGATTCTGTTAACCCAGGAGAGGTCAGCCTGCAAATCTGCAGTCCTATTGTCCAGGCTGTAAGGGCAATTCATGTCTCCTGTTTTTTTTCCTCTTGGCTCTGGCTAAACAAAAGCATCATGGCTCCTTTCCATATGTAACATAGAAACATAGAAATGTCTGGGATGGCAGGGACCTCTAGAGGTCATCTAGTCCAACCCCCCTCCTGAGAGTGGCGACAAA
>VWZY01013470.1:127890-150093 GCA_013399075.1 Chloroceryle aenea | reverse complement strand
TCTCTTACCCACTGATGCAGTCACTCTGTTGTAGAAAGCCACTAGGTTTGTCAGGCAGGATTTCCCCTTAGTGAAGCCATGCTTGCTGTCCTTGATCACCTCCCTGTGCTCCATGGGCCTTACCAGACCGTCTAGGAGAATCTGCTCCATGATCTCCCCAGGCACAGAGGTGAGGCTGACAGGGCAGCAGTTTCCAGGGTCCTCCTTTCTGCCCTTTTTTGAATACAGGTGTAACATGGCACTCCTTCCAATCATCAAGGACTTCACCTGACTGCCAGGACTTCTCAAATATTACTGAGAGTGGCTTTGTGACTGCATCTGCCAGTTCACTCAGGACTCTGGGATGCATCTCGTCAGGTCCCACAGACTTATGTATGTTCAGGTTCCTCAGAAAGTCTTGTGGTGGAAGCAGCTGTAAGTTTACTGAAGCTGAGCCAGGATGTGCCCACTTTGTCATGGGTAGTTCTGCATTTTACTAACCTGAAGGGTACAAATCTGGGTACATATTTAGGTACATGGCAGATAAGAGGACTTGAGGTATGAAACTTTCAATAATCTCTGTAAAAATTTGTGTAGTTTTCTCAGTTTGCAGATCAACATCATTGGTTTAGTACTTTGAATTTCATGGGACAGTTGCAAGAAGCCAGGGCACTGGAACTAATCCTTTCAGACAAGCCTATCTTATCTGTCATGTATGGAAAGTGTTTCACCAAAAAATAGATACAGTCTGAAATTTCCATTTGATTACATTTGATTGATTACACTTTCACTTGGCAATATTAGTCAATAAGTGCTGCATTACTAGAAAAGTATCATATGCTCTAAACCAAGCAATTGAAGCAAGCTTCTATCTCTAAATACTGATTTTGTGCTGTGTGAAAATGAACAGCTGCTTTCTGAAAACCTTATCAACAAGACCTGTATTACATCAGGCAGAAGGGCTTTTTACTTTTCCTTTCTCCCACTAGTTTTCTTATTGGTTGTGTTGGTGGAAATATAGGTACTATAGGTGTGCAAGCAGGCACAAAGCCACATAGTCTGCTGCATCATCCTCAGGTGGGCTGCACTCAGTGACCAGGATAATTTCCTTTTTGTTTCAGTTTAAATAATAGCTTTCTTCCAGCCTGTCAGAAACCAGCAATTGCTAAACTTCAGTTAGCATACATAACACCTGTGTTTCCCTTCTTCAGCTCTATTCATAGAATCATAGAATCATAGAATCATAGAATAGGCTGGGTTGGAAGGGACCTCAGAGATCATCGAGTCCAACCCTTGATCAATTACCGCCACAGTCACTAGACCATGGCACTGAGTGCCACATCAAGTCTCTTTTTAAATGTCTCCAGAGACGAAGAGTCCACCACCTCCCCAGGCAGCTCGTTCCAATGTCTGATCACCCTTTCTGTGAAAAATTTCTTTCTAATATCCAGTCTGAACTTCCCCCGGCACAATTTAAGACCATGCCCTCTTCAACACTTGATGAAGGCTGAGATGCATCTCTGGGTGCAATCCAGGAAGTTTACAGCTCTATTTTCTGTATAAATATGCTAGTTTTTAACTATACGTTTCTGTATCTTCTCCCAGTCCATTCTATTCAAGTAGTTACAAACATATTTTTTAAACTTGCTTCTGACAGTAAGTAAGATTAATTTGCAAGTCGTTTCACTTTACTTTCCTTGCACCAGGACATCTTGGTCTGAAATGTTGCTGCAAGTGGAATTCTAACCAGAAGGTTTAAATGGGCCTTTTCGTTTCAGAAGAGCTTATGTGAATGAAGCACTATCAGCTTTTGCTGTGAATTAACAACATTTCAGCACTGTGATCAAAGAGTCACAAACCAGGCCAAGCAAATGCAGTAGATGTACTAACCTCATAGTCAAGTGTGCTCATTGACAGAATTTCTCTTGAGAAGAGGATAGTCAGGAGTAGCCTCTCATAGCAAAACACAGCACAGTGAAGCAATCAATCACTTGCTCTTCTCCACCTTTGCCATGTGCCTCACAGTGCTTGATGTGCTTGGTGACCTTCCTTCCAGGCTCTGAGCAGAAAAGCAGAAAAATGTACAAGGAGCTAAAAATACTGCAACTCTATTGGTTGGTCTTTGATGGTGGTTGTTCAGCAATGAAAATATAAATACTTCAAAATGTGGACAGCAGCAGGGATCTTAGTCATTTATGATTAGATGCTTATTTTGTTGTCAGATTGAGGTTCTTTCCACATCTTCGTATTTATGTTGCTGTTGTCAAATGCTCCTAAGAAATGAACCAAGCTACCGTGAATCATGAGATACAAAACAGGGTGTGCTGGGCCATCTCATTTAAACTATATATATAGCTTACCTTAAAAGGTTGGACTAGATGATTCTATGAAACAAAAAAAAAGAAACCATCCAATTTTTAATCTGTTTTGTTAGCAGTCTAACCAATTTTTGAGTTTTTAAGAAATCTTGAGACCAAGAAACTTGTTCAGAGAAATATATTGCACAGTTTTCTGGCTGCAGCAACTGGAGTTACCAGGTAGGCAAGCCATCTGAAGCTGAGACTGGCATTGCTGTATGGGTGATTCTGGTCTTTGTAAAAGCACAGGGAGAAAATAGCATTTGAGAACTGTGGTCCCTCTAAAGTTGTGCATTGTTAATCATAACTTCTGCCACATAAATTCTACTCAGAACTTCTGTAATGAAGCAAAATTTAGGATTAAGGCTGCCCATAGTTATTTTTTAGATCCTGATCTTAATGTCTGGTAAATATAAGAGGAAAATTGAAATCCATAGTTACTGACAGGATTTTTTTCAGGTTTTAGGTCAAAGGCACCACTCCAGTAGGATGAGAATTAATGTTATGAATAAATAAAAAGCAATTTGCTATGCATTCTTAATGAGATTATCAGTCTGCTTAGATGTTGGCCATGTCTAAGTAGGGGGACATTCAGGAGAGTTTAAAATTGAGCCAATAGAGAGGATTAAGATACAGCAATTCAAATGCAATTTACCTCTAAATGGAAGCAACACATAAAGGTTTAATGCTCTTTAACTAATGCTTCAACTGACTTCTCATCTACAGGTTATTTTCCTTATCTTTCTTTGAGTTTCCTCTTCCCTTAAAATAGGCGACCTCTCTGCTTAACAGTATGGTTGCAGTTGTTAGGGTGGGCTACCCCCACCCGGTCTTGCTGCCATCCACTGATTGCTGGTGGCACCAGAGCTGGCTTGCCCAAGTGCTTATAGCCATCTTCCACAGTGTTACTGTACATTATCACTAGTCTCAGCAGGGAGTCAAGGTTCCCAGTGCTCCTGTTGCATTGTACTGTAACAGTGGGGTCAAAGGGCTTTTGCTGTTTGTGGGGATTTATGCATTTATTTATTTACATTACTGTGACCATGGTCTTTTCTATTATCTAAAATTTTCTGTGTCACTATGTTCTGTAATATAGTAATAGCAGTTAATACTTGAGTACACTTCTAGACTTTAAAGTGTTTTCTCCCAAGGCTATTTCAACATTCTTCACTTCTACAGAGATTTCTTCCATATAATATAAGGATGGAGAAACTGGTGTTATTTTAAGCTGGTATTCTCCCCTCACATGCAAGGATTTAACATGAGCTTCTGTTCTTCCCTCCTCATCATAGACAAAACTCCACTGCTCTTCAGCTTTTTTTTTTTTTTTCCTGCTTGTAAGTTTCTCTCCAATAAAATAACTTATTTTTTGCCTTAGTCTCTGAGAGTCCTGAGATAACTCCCCTCAAATAGCAGGTTAATAGTAATTACTTTGCAATAAACGTCAGTATGTCTCAAAGTATGTAGCTAGTGCAAAGTATAGCATGCACATTATGTGACCTGAACAATGTGTCATTCTTATATCTAGCATATGATTTTTCTTGCAATCTGAATTTATAGCAAAACAGAACTGTTTAATTATTGCCACCATCCAAAAGAACACATGGTTTCCTGAATGTGCGAAAACAAAAATGTTCTGGTTATGTTAAGAAGAGAAGGCTGTTGTGTTGTATTAATATTCCTCCATAAAACCTTTGGGGTATTGCATGTTCAAACATAGCATGTGTTACATTGAGGAGGTCTCTTCTGGGCACTGATTAGCTAAGCCCAACTAGAAATGTCCTCATTTACTTCGTGTTAATTGTTAAAAGGCCAAAAGTTTGAATAATTTTCATTGAGTAATCTGAATTATATAAGATGCAAATAAGTCTAAAGGTTTGCCAAGTATGATTTATTTTCACATTTATGGGGCTTAATGGTTTTTGTAAATTTCAATTTGTGTTAGATAATTTATATCAGCCTCAATTTACATCAATTTTGCTAGTACATGGGTATCTCTTTATGGTTAAGGGAATTAATAATCTGAAATTACCAGGCACTCCTATTAATCAAAAGTCTTATTACAAGTAGAATGACTCTTATTATCATACACAAAAGAACAAAAGAAATGCTAATTGCCTTGGTTTGGTGCAATTATTCAGTAGTTATCTAGACAATGAGAGTATAGGAAGGCTTTTCCCTGTGTTATACCTTCTTTATCATTCAGATGATAACATTGATAGAAATTGCCCTCTTGTCTAAGATGGAGATACTCCAGTTAGCTTTGTACTACAAATATTTACTAATTTTCATAACGTCTATCTCTGTGTATATCTACATACACGCAAATTCTGTAGATAACATATAGAACTATAGTTTTTATAACCTACTAAGCCACATTTTTCTCTAACATGATGCACAATCTTTATCAAACTTTAAGTTAGATTATAAATAAAAAAGCTAGTCTACTCGTTTTCGCTTTTATTTTTGTGTTTCTAAGACAGTAGCACTTCTCCATTTCTCCTTTTGCATCAGTAATGATATACTATGGAAAAAATAACAAATTATAGCTCAAATTAGATAGCCCATTGTATGTTTACTTCTCTAGATTAATGTTTTCCATCCCACATTCACAGTGATTACTGCTTGCTTGATTTAGTTGTTTTCAGATAACAAGGCCTGGATTTTGTTGCTAAGGGTGCAGCTTGCATCGTTCCTCATCTCTTCTAAAACAGAATAACCCATTTTTCTATAAAGGATTCTGGTAATGGAGTACAGCAACCATTTTCTATGTTAAAATCAGCTATAAATGGAACCACTTACAGTGGTTTGCTGCATTAGCTGGGTAAGTCATAATGGAAGTCCTTTGAGTGTCAGTAGTTACAAAATGAACGTGTAGCTGTATTATGTGTGTTGTGTGCTAATACAGTTTGCTGTCAGGTAGAACTTGCACTTCCTTTCGTCACACTGATGAATAAAGTTGCTGGAAGGTTTTTCTTGAAAAATAATCCATATGTGTGTGCTGGGGGGAAGCTAGTCTACCAAAAAAACATGCCAAAATGCAACATACTTGTTCTCTTCTAAATTAATGCTTTTTTATATAAATGGAAAGGTTTTCTTTGGGTTTTCTCCCTTTTTCCTCTCTTTGAAGATTAGAAAAGGGCAACAAATGCATATTTCTATTTATTTCTTTAAACAAAAATTGAACATTCTTATTTTTCAAAACTACATCTAGCAATTTTGATGAGCCCAGCCAATACATCTGATTGTAAATGGTTGGTCTGAAGCACAGACATGTTCTGTGCTGCACTTTCATGTCATCAGAAAGGCATTTTAAATACATTTGAACTATTTCCAACTGTTTTGTGTTTTTTTTCTGAATGTATTTCCCTACAAAATAATTTCTAGCATAAACTGAGAAATCTCTGTATTAGTTACTTAACTCTAATACCCAGCAGTAGATTGAAAGCTTTTAATATTTGCATGTGTACTTGTTCTCTCATCTACTGCCTTGTTTGTGGAAGAATCAGCTGATTGGGAAATCCTGAATCAGTAAGATCACTCTATTTTGTAACTTTAACTAGCACTCTTAGGTCAAGACAGAAAAGGAGAGAATAATGTTTGTACTATTCCTTTGGTTTAAAAATATTTTGTTTTAATAGTTTTTCAGTTCAAATGTCACAGTTTCTAAAAGGTTGAACTATAGAGTTTGATAATATAGTCATGTTAAAAATCAGAAATTTGGGACATTTCTCCCTCCACTTACCTCCATTCAATATTTTAATTAATTTTTTTCTTTCATTTTGGAACTCAGTATATAATGTAAGCAATTCATTCTGTCCATTCTGTGTAAAGCACTCGGAGCTTTTCTTTGCTTGGCCTTATTTCAGCCAAACCGTTGCTATTTTAACCCAAAAATACAGCAAGCTTCTGACTATTAGTGTTTAAGATGTTTCATTTAATCTGTTTTTATTTAAAATCTTGGATTAGATTAAATATAAATGGCTCTGAAAACTTTAAATAAGCTTGTTACACATGGAAATATTAGTTTAGAAACGATGCTTTCTTTACTGAAACAGAAGTGATGGGTACAAGCAACTCTCTAGCTCATTGTCAGGTATGTCTGAAGTCAAGTCTCCCTAAATGCTCATTCCAGTATCTGGTTACCCCTTGTAGTTATGTAGAGTGTGCTTGGGTTCGTCTGTGTTTTGGTTGGTTGGTTGGGTTTTTTTTGTGTGTGTGGTTTTTTCCATAAATTTAATTCTTAATTTAGTTGTTATTTATCATTCAATTTGGGAGTATCTTTCCTATTACAACTTTTTAAATACTTGGAGCAGTCTTTTGCAGTCTTACAAGCATGCCCCATCCCCACTCCTTCATGTTTTCTTTTTAAGAACAAAATTAGTTGTTTAATCCTCCCTGCAGAGAAAAAAAAAATCCATACCTCTCAATCTTTTGCTACTTCTCCAAACATAGTCACATTTATTTTTGTCTGCCTTGAAGTTCTGTTCCCAGTGCTGGATACAGCAACTGCTTCAGGAGAGATCAACCAACCTGTCTTATCCTGTAATGCCGATCCAGAAGATGGAATAAATTTTGTCCTGTGTTCTGACATCATCCCAGTGTTACTGTATGCTTTACTTAGTCAACTGTAATTCCTAGATTTTTTTTTTCCTTTCTAAAGTGGTTGATCTAAAATAGTATTAATTTTATCTTGGTGGTTTTTCCTCAAAATTCTCAAGGATAATGACCCGTAGAACCCAACTGAAAATGTGCTGGTTTGACTGAGTAACTGATGGCTATTTATGTGCTGTATGTGCTTTACAAATACCTTTACTTGCATCAGTAATTTTCAAACATTATAATTTTAAGATACCTTCAAACACAAGCAAACAAGACTGTTAAAGACTGACACACAATGCTTGTGCCTGAAGCTTTCCTGAAGTTATTTCTGCCTTCAACTACTCAAACTACCTGTTCAAAAGAGGAATGAAATTGCCATGTTGTTGACTCTTTCTCTGGATTTATCTATGGTTTTTAATTCTTTCCATCTGAAGTGGATAGAGAACTTGCTTCAGTTTCTATATAAGGTCAGAAGTCAAACTTTATTTATTTTTCTTTCTTTTTCTTCTATCCTTTCTTTGTCTTTCCCTAGTTCCTCCTTTTGTCTCACTTAAGTATAGATGTTTGTATTTCAGTTGTTGAGTTACTTACCCTAACTCCTTAGGGTCTGAAGTTTAGGATTAAGGTGAAAAGATTAAATTTATCTGTTTCATCACTTGATAATTTCGATGCTTTTAACTTGCCTAAATATTCTTTAACCTATTTGTTGCCCATTTTTGATTGCATTTCTCAATACTTAATTTTAGTAATAATTGTACCTAGCATTTTTCAAAGTTCAACTTTTTTAGTAAAAACTAAAGGAAAGATTATTTAATGTTTGAGCTTTCTCTTGTGATCCAGTATTTGTTCACCTTGCATTCTAAGTAATGGACCTGTACTTCCTTCAGGTTTTTCTCTTATGTCTGGGATATTTATAGAACCTTTTCTTACTGCCTTTGTCTCCTGATAGTTGTGACTCATTAAAAGACTGCGTCCTTCTGCCCATGTGTTCATGCCCTTGTACTGTCCTTTTCTACTCATCGTCAGCAACACATCCTTGTTCCAACTCTTTGTACCATCTCCCTTTGATTTCCCTGTCATTGAAGAGCCCTACTGCAGTCACCATCCGAAACAAAAGCTTCTCTCTGACATTCAAAGAACTTCAGGGCTGTTTTGGGGCTATGTACTCACAGTTGTCTGGGTGATGCTTTCTTTTGCTGCAGTTCCTGATTTTGAACATTTCCTACAGCTCTTCCTTATTTATGGAGTCTTTAGAGTATTTCCCCAGCACGATACTGTCCCTGATAATTAACCAGACCTCACCTGGTCACCAGAGGGTGGCAGTAAGTTTGTTTTCAGTATCGTGAAGCCCTTATCTGAATAATTACCTAAGGCAGTACCCCCTGCAACATTGTACACAGCCCCTGCTCTTGCGTGTTTTACATCCTGCAAATTATAGAACATTATACTGAAATGTGTCTCTCCTTAATTACTTCCTTATAAAAGCAAAATTAAAAAAAATATACTTTTTTATAGTTAATATAAATCAATAAACTTAATCTAAATTAGCCTTGAACTTCAACTAAAGGAATTCTAGCTTCATAAAAAAATTGTGATTCTATATATTCTGATTTTAAGAAGACAGAGATTGGTAATTTCTGAAAATTCAGTTCCTTTAAAATGCTTCAAAATAGGTAACTGAAGTCTTCAAGGAAAACTTTGAGCTCTAAGCACTGCTGAATTCTGAGCTTGCAGTGAATTTTTTTGTGCCCATTAGAAGTCAGATTTGGACTCTAGTCTTTAAAGATGTAGTCTAAGTAATCTATGCAAATTACTGATTTTAAATACATGTGTTGTGGTGCAAACAACCTAATATCTGCATAAAAGCACCTATGCTGTTTTTAGGTTATTCAACAATATCAAGAGGGGCTAAGCTGTGCAAATGTAAAGTAGTTTTATAATACCAGTCTCTACTGGATGTCTTATTTTCTTTCTATTTATTGTTTTGACTTTCTTTTCTTTTTTTTTTTTTTTAAATGCTGCTAATTTTAAAAGCTATCTTGTAAAGTTTTTAGCTAAAATATGTCTTCGATTTTTAAACAGTAAGAGACAAAATATTTCTCATGTGTGTCCATGAAACTGCTGTTGATATTGCTGAGAGACCTATGAGGGCTGTTGTCTGCCAAGAGAGTTATGTAAGTTATATAGGCAAATATGGCCCTGAATCCTTTGGGCATCCCCATTCAAGGCTGATGTGGACCAAATCTAGAGAAATCCAAAGATGAGACATTTTTGCTTTCCTATAGTGAATGTGATTTGGTAAAGACTGAAGAGTTGCATGAGCTTGGTCACAAAGAGGTCAACTGAGTTGTGGAAGTTCTCTGTATGTGCTCTTAGCCTGTAGGAAAACAATTTCATGTAGGAGCATGTTAGGAGATATTCTGTAAGCATGTCAACTTAGTAAGTTTGTTTTTTGATACTGATGTAATGAAAGCATAAAGCCGTCTCTGAACTCCTCAGCTGTCTCTGTTGTCCTTCAATTTTCTGTATTTAAAGGGGATAGATTGCAAGTATTTTCCATATTTTAAAAATTTCTTTCACCTTATATAAATCATCAATCCAGAGCTGTGGTTTTTTCTCCACAGGTCAGAGAGAATATTTTCCCCAGATTCTTTAAATGATTTTTAAGGCAACAAACAAGCCTTCAAAGCTTTTATTTTCTGTTTCTGGCTTACTAAAACAGCTGTTGATTGAATTTAGAGAAGAATTGTTATTAGAGGATCCAATATCAATAAAACATCTTCCAGGAGGAGGGAAGGAGGAAGCTTAAATTGGTTAGTGGACAACAGCTATCAGGCAGTGATACATTACCCCGTAATGCTTGATTATATACCCACAGTGCACACGGCTAAACTGTCAACTCTTCCTGAAGGGTGGCCACATTTGCCATGCTTCATCTGACAAAATGTATTTGGTGTTTAATTTAAAGCTCTGCTCCAGTAATAGAAAAGGGCTCTTAATATTGCATTAGTGAGAAAGCACTGAGCATCTAGTTCAATAAAATAGATTTTTTTTTCCTACTTTACAAATAAGATGGGAAAGTAGATAATATGCCATTTACAACTTTTGTTAGGTGAATAGAAAATCTACTCAAGCAAGTGCTTGTTCTACATTTCCTTTGTTAAATGAATGGGAAACACTGTGAACTTTTCATTATTTTAAAGATTCTTTCACAAATATTCTCAGTGAAAATTCTTCCAAGTTATTGTGAAGTTTTCAAGTTCTTGATCCCTGACAAGCACTGCTAGTAATGAGAGATCATGGGATTAGTATGTATTCACAGCTGGTCTTTCTTCTTCTGATGCTGTAGGAAGGAATGATTTTGCAGTGTGTGATAATGAGGAAGGAAGGACTTCAGAGTTGAGCACCTGTTTTCTATAAGAGGAAAGCTGTTGAAACCAAGCTGCTTTTTAACTGTGTGTGATACATGTTTTCAGTTATATTTTGAGTACTATAGCATCCTTGCAGATTCCATACCTACCACATTTCTGAGCCAAAAGTGTTGAAATGGACTATTTTCTAATGACATCAATAGACAATAGTGCAGTCCTTAGGTCCCTCATGCAAAGAGATGGACTATTAAATCTGGAACAGAGCACCTAGCATTTTTTTTTTGTCTCATTTTTTTTTATATATATATGGAAAGGTAGTCTTGTGAGTTTCTATCACATGACAGTAGCATGTAAGAACATGTAACCCCTACCAAAGAGCAGGCAGAATTTTTTAAAAATGTGTTTGGATAATTTGATGACAGATCATAACATCTCTTGAAATAGTGTCCAAGTACTATATAGTTGTTCATGTTTTGCCCTTTATAATTTTAGTAGAAGGGAATGGTTTAAGATATGGTAGTGCTGGAGGGTATCATCTCATGGGATGATTTATTTATAAGCAAAAGGAATATTCCCATGCTGCAAAGTATTCACATTTATGTCCTCCATAGAGATTCACTTGGATCAGACACTTTTTTTTCTGTGGAGAGCTGCTCCCTCCCCTGTCAGGGTCTACAATCACAGTGAAATAATGTCATGTTCTGTGAGGATCTCTTGGAGAGGAAAAGTAAAATACCTTCAGGTAAATACAAAGTATGCACAATTTCACACCCCTTATAAGCTCCTTTGTGTCAGGAACTTCAAAAATATTTTTGTCTATTGATTTTAGAAGGCTTTTGTCCATGCAGTGTCTTGTGCATCTATACAGGTTTTGCTATGTGGTAACAGAGGTGGTAGTAGTGCAGAATAAAATGTATGAGTGAACTGTGTTCATACGTGCAGGTACTTCATACAGGCTTGAAATTCTTATTTTTAAACTATCTTGTCTTCCAGTCCCATATTCAAGCAGGGTATACTTTTGGGAGTGTGGATAGGTTTGTGATTCCTAACCCCATGTTTGAGCCTGTCCTGTCTTTAAGTTTGCATGGGCCATTTGTAATTTTTTTCCTTCTGTTACACACACAGAGTCACACATATCAATCTTCTTTTGCATCTTATCCTCTGCCTGAAATTAATTTTAGTATTATAAGCAGCTTGGAATATATCTTTTGCTTAAATTTTTCAATTTCTACTCTCCAAATAGAAGGGCAGGTAAAGATTTCTGATGCAGAAACTATGGGAGCCACACTGTGTAGGCAACTCCTATAGGTAGGAATAACTTGGTACCTAATGTTCAAAATATCAAGGTAAAAATTAAAAGTAGGTAGAGATGGGAAGCACATTCCAAGCATAAAACTGGAAGATGAAGAAAGGTGCAAACTGCATCAGGGGCTTGCAGTTCAGCAGCAACTGTCCCACATATTGATTATGAGATATACTGTAGTGCTAAGAGGAGGATGGCCAGGTCTATGTGTCTTAAATGCTATTCCTCCCATTTCTTTCTTACTAGAGTCACAGCAGGGAACAATGCTATGAGAACAGCTACTGACATGAGGACACAGAGCTTTGGGTGTGGTTAGACCTACAGTATTGGTGACATTTGTCCCTTTTCTACCTGTGCCATGTGAAGTATGCGTGTTGCTGAAGACATCCTGTCACCTGGACTCAAGGAAGCATTCTGCAAGTGCTGTGTAATCTTTACAATTAGTGGGAGCACGTAAGTCTGAAATGTGCTCTGTTGTTTTCTAGTCCTGGGTGACTCTGGCTGGCTAGCTATGCCAGTGCTTTTACATCAGGAAATCACGGCTCATGTTTTGCAGTCCCACACTCCAGTTAGGGTCAATGTCACAGTTAGGTCTTGTGGGGCTTCTGTTCTCAACTTGTCTTAATGGTCACAGGTTTAAATGGCTGGACCTGCCCATTTATTGCAGGACAGAATTCTGCAGTTGTTCTGGTCTTAGCTCAGGTCCCCGTGGTGACCACAATTTGGATACCAGTAGAAGGATTTAATTGATCCTTACAGTTTCAGTAACCATTGCTCTTTTCTTTGGCAACTTTAACAGCTGACCAGAAGCACGATGTAGTTGTAATTTGGTTAAGGCAACAAAGATGAAGTTTGGGAAAAAAAAAAGTAAACATAATTCTGAATATTAGAAACAATCTTATTTGAAGCTTTTTGGTTAATTACTTTTTTAATTATTTTTTTTCTTCTTGGGTTCCCCAGTTCTTAATAGCTGTGGGAAATTCAATGAACTCTATGGAACTCCTTACCATGGTTTTCTCTCACTCCTTAGAAATTGTGCTTTTATCCACCAAATGTTACACAGTTTCTCTCTTGAACTCCATTGTCTGCGTTTACAAGCCAGATGCTGCTGTTCAGAATAGCCTGAGGTGCAATTTCCTAGCAAAGAACCCACCTGTGTTGTTCTTTAAAGGTTTGTAAATGGTGCTATACAAAACTATTGCCTGTTTTCCTGCCTGAATTAACATTTTGGTATCATAAAGCACATGCATAACTATCACACAGATAGGACACAGAATCCTCGTAAAATTATTACTGTTGTACTGCCCGTGGCAGGGAGGTTGCATTAGATGATCTCTAAGGTCCCTTCCAGCCTAAGCCATTCTATGATTCCCCACAGACTTATTGGGGGAGGCAGCATCCTCTTAATGCTCTCGTGTTCACTATTTGTGGTGAAGTTGATGTATAGCAGGATTACTAAATTGTCCTTTCCAAAACAAGTTGCTAGGTACATCAATATGACTACACCTGGTTACAGGGCTTTTTCACACTGTATATTGATTGCAAGCTTTTTCAATTTATGCATAGTGTATTTTCAACGCCACCTCTTCACAGTTTCTTCCATGTGTTCATTCATTTTTTATTTTCCTATTAATGCTGCAGAAGTGGTATCTGGAGGAGGTTATTGGAATTTGGGTGGGTTTTTTTTCTTACTACTCTTCCACCTTTTTAATCTTTCTTGTGATTTCTTTTTGTAATAACAAAAAACAACAAAACTCAAAAATACCACCAAAAAACCAACCAAAAAAACCCCCCACAAAACTTGGAACAAAATGATACATAAATATTTAAAACATTCTTGCTCTTAAATTGAGCAGCAAAAAGGAAAAAATGAAAGAATGGAAAGGGAGGAAAAAATAAAAGAGCTTAGGCTGTTTTAATCATTTTAGTTCATAAAGTTTTTGAGGAAAGTGCCACTTTCAAAAAGAAATATTTTTCTTGAGGTTTCCACACTGGAGCAAATTATTTTTAAAAAAAAATAAGTATTTTTAAAGAATAATTTCAGAAGTGTCTGCTGTGTATTTGTGTGTGTGCGTGAATCCTATATTATGGATTTACAGTGCAAAATATCTAGCACAAGTATCCGTGTCATTTTGGGGACAGGAGAGAAAAGCTGTTTGATTTGTAGGCTTACCAACAGCATAGGTGTTCCTGTGACTCCCAAATTCATCAGAACATCACAATCAAAATGATCTGTGTGAAATCATTCCATCCACAGTTGGAATGATTTGAAAGTTATTCCAATTTGTGGCTTGTGCATTCTTGCACTATTTTAGATGTCTCTTAAAATCTTTTTAATCCTTGTGTTGAGTGAAATTGTGCATAGCATGCAATAGGATGGTGCATTAAATGGTATGGGTGAAATCAGGGCTATGTTCCCAGTGGTGCTGTTGTACAGTGTTGTCTTGACTGAGTAATGCCTCCTGGCTTCCTTTGTGTCCCTTCCCACGATTTGCACTTGCAACGCTGACCTGCAAGTTGTCTGGGGCTTTGCTGCTTCTGTAATTAGGAGTGATTTTTCAAGGTTCTGGTGCACCAGCTCAGGCAATAATGCTTTTGCAAGTGAATACTGGGGGCTTCTCTATTCCCCTTTTCATGTTCTGAAAGAAACATATTTGTTGGCCAGTCATTGCAGCACTCAGTATAGGATTTGATCAAGGCACTTGATCACACTGTACCAGTCTTGATTTTGGCAACGCTAGAACAGATGTAGTATGCTGTGTCTTTACTGCAGAGTTAACACTAGTTATAAAAATCGGTTATTTCCCCTCACTGGAGTCTTATTTTCTATAGCCAGGCACAAAATAGACTTTTTTTCTCCACTTACAGGGTAGATTGCTATTGCAAATATTTTATAGCTAGATTAAAGCACGCTGAGACTTTCTAGCACACTTTTGGATGTGGCAGTAGAGTGAGAATTATGTCCATTGAAGCATTTATTCTATTAACACTGAAATGCTTTTTTTCCCTTTAAATCTTCTATGTTTAAAACTAACCATTGTCAAAAACACTCTCCTTTCATAAGCATTTATGTCAAAATGAAAAATTTCTGTTCCACCAAAACCAGTCTATTCTTACAGAAAGTTTGGTTTTGAATAAACTGGTTTCCATCAGAATAAATATCCTGTGGTAGGGTTTTCTTGATCTCTAAAATACAAACGAATCTTCTTGTGGTTTTTAACTCAAGTTGTCCATGTGACCAGGTCCATGCACAATGGTGCAACCAAGCAGGTAAGGCAGTCTCACCCACTCAGCCATTGCTGGTCCTCTGCAGCCTTCCTGTGTCTGCCACAGGAGCCCAGAGAAGGGATGGGATTTGTCATACAGTTGATGTAGAAATGCTTCAGAGGAACAGGACCTAGAAGCCCCTTAAGGCATTTGCAAGTGGATGGATTACAAGTGTAAATGATGAGTTGAAGTGTTACCTTATGAGATGATTACCCTGTCACTGGAATTAAGATACTTCTAGTTCACATTTTTGGGAAGGCATACGCTTTAATAGTCTGCAGAGCATTAGGGTTCATAGTGAAGTGCAAGGTAATTGGTAGTTTAGGACTGTCAAGAAACAAGGCGATGGATTTTAAGTGACAATGAACAACAAGGTCTCTTAAAGCAAACAACTGCCTGTTTTAGCTGAAAGCTAGTTCATGGTGACTTCATCTCTCAGATGTTGTGCCTCACTGTTTCTAATTTGCAGAGGCTCCGAGTAAAAACAAATTGGAAGCTATGGCTTAAGAAGTGGATTATATTCAGCTATACAGCGGGAGACAGCCTAACACAGAACGTGTGAACTTTACCTGAACTGTTAATTTTCCTTTTGAGCAGTAAGAACATTTGAACAGGTCCAGTCAAAATGAGATTATACGAAAGGGTGATTATGTTTTTAACAGTGAGACTTGCACTGGAGGTACTCTAAAAGATCTGTTTTCTCATGACTTGCAAAACTGAAAGTCTTCAAGAAGCAGACTGAAGACAAATGAACGGCCATAAATGTAAATATCAGGATAGAGGGACAGAACCACAGCTGATGCAAATCTATTTAAGCTTTATTGATTCCCCCCCAGTCTGCCCCCAGCTGAGGATGTGGACTAATATATTTAACATCCATTAATGATATATTTAAACAAAACTAAATAAAAGCTCAGAAACATGGTTACACTTTCTAAAATTTCAGACCCCTCAGCACTTCCATATTTTTATGATTAGATGCACCTCTGTTTTATTAATGCCTTTCCTGTGATATTTTAATGCACTTCAGAATACTGTTGAAGAAGTCTTTCAAAGTATTCAAAAATATCTGGACATATACAAGACTTCACAATGCTGCATAGAACTGTAAATGGAACCCTGTTGTAAAACTCAAAGGTTTGGTTTTCACTGAAATTATTTCTGTTCTTTGTTAAACTGACAGAAGTTCCTGTGTCTGTACAGCAATGGCTGAGAGCAAAGGTTAAATAGCCATTTCTTTTTAGATCAGCTGAAATGCTGAACAACTTTTTTTGTGATATTACCCAGAATATGTATGTCTGGCACTGGCAAGATCAACAAACTGGAGTGAAAGTTTGCACTGTAATTTTCAGTTCTAGCTGAATTTAGCTTTTAAAGTTGGCCATAAATTTAGCTACCGAATCCATACTTAAGTGCGCAATTAAAGGTGGCCTGACATTCAGGATTAGGAAGAGTTGACTGAAAATCAGATTGTTTTTACACATGTTGTACAAATTATGAATTTTGATTGGCATTGTGACATAATTTAGTCAATGTCAATGCAGATGTGGAGTTAGTCATTACTGTTAGGTATAATTCCTCCCAGCCAGTCTCATTAAAGTCTTCTTTTTTTGTCCAATGAATGTATTCAAAAAATGGTCTGGATGCAGCCTATGAAAAAAATGCTTTTTCTAGAATGAGTTTTTGCAGACTGAAAAAATCTTGAAAAGGAAAAATGAAACTACTAGGTAGAGCTTGTTATCTTAAGGAATGGCAAATGTGAAAAGGGAGCAGAATGAATGGTAATAATGGACACATTAAGGAATAAGAAAAATGAATTATTTTATAGCTAGAGGGGTCATTTAGCTGCAGGGACATCTGAGGATGAAGGAACTGTGTGCAGAAAAAAACAATGCATTAGAGAAGAAACCATGCACAGAACGAAGAAACCTGGACTAGTAAAATAAATTTGCTTTAAGTACAAAAATCAGTAAGGACTGACAAAGAAACTGAGGCAGAGCACTGAAAGCAATTTTTTTTTTTTTATTTCCACTCTATCCATGTCTTTTCTTGTACCATTTTGTGTCAAATATTATGTCTTCCAAATAGGAAAAGTGAAAACCCAGACTACCAGCAGATCTGTATGTTTGAGAAAAAAAATATGTTTAAATGACAGGATGGATATGAGATTCAGCAGAGGTTCTGAAGCGTTGTGGAAGAGCACACAGCTGAGCCATGTGATTCACTCAGGCAAAGGTCCCTTAGTTGCCCTGGTTTCTTCAGAGACTCCTTGTATGTTTCAGAGTACAGTTTAGTGGTCAGTTCATCTTGTGCATTGCACAAGTAAATTTATTAATATATATTATTTTGCATAATTAATATGGATTTTAATAATTTAATGTTAATTTGTGAAGCTTAAAATATTAAAATCAGATAATTAATGTATACATTTTATATCTATGCTAGCATGCTTTTCTTCAAGTTGTCTTCATATTTAGGAAATTATGATATATGAATATATTTATTTTAAAGTAATGAGTGCATATTCATGTATGATAGGCTAATAACTAGGAGTAGAACCACGAACATTGTAATTTACTGCAGGCTTTCCAGTTTTCCTCTTTCCTCTATTTCCTCTGATGAGGAATTCTCTGGAAGTACTTCTCTACTTGGAGAAGTTGACTATCACAGCACAATAACTTCCCAGAATAAATTGCTACTTGAATTCTGATGTACATGGGTGAAAAATTCTGATACAGCTGAAGTTACTTTGCATGTGCATCTCTGTAGCTAATGTGTATGGAATACCTACTTTCTAGTAGTTGATGTGTAAGACAGTATTGACCGGGATGAGTGGTTTCAAGGTATTATCTTTTGGAAGCAGAGCACCAACTTATCATTGTGTTTGGTTTTGATTTGGACCGTTGTGCAGTGAAGAGCAGAGCTTTAGCAGCATTACTGTTTTAGTGCTAATTATTATAGACTAGAAGCCTTGCTTCAGAAAAAGAGACTTCTACTTTCTAAGTTGTTTGATTTTGGTTTTTGTTGTTTTGTTTGGGGGGGTTTGTTTGTTTGGTTGGTTGGTTTTATTCTCTAACTTCCTACAATACCTGTCTCCCTCACTAAAGTAAGTCTCCAATACCTTGATCTGCAGCGCTATATTATTAAACCCTAAACATCCTAACTTTTCTGTACAAGTTGATTTCTCATTTATCATGGCAGAATCACAGCAGTTAAAGTCTGAATGGTAAACAGAAGCAGGCATGTGCTCCAAAATGCCACTGGGGAATATTCCACTTAATCCTAAATAGCTCATCACTTTGAACTTGTTTAATAATTGTTTTGCTTCCTTCTACTTACTTAAATAGCACTTTGATTTGTGCAGTTATTTGATGACTTGAGTTCTTTCAAACACTTGTAGAAGGTTGTTCATTCATTTATACAGCCATTCTTTGTTTTTCACACCCTAATTAGAAACACGCTTTTATGAAATTTCACTTACTTCCTCAAAGGATAAAACCATAATTGCATATACTATATGATTCTCCTTAAAAAACATGTTTTCCTGATTTATTAATTTTCAGAAAAAGATCTTATAAAAGAAAGGTCTTATCACAACTTTAAACTGGGCTACTTCTCATGAACAACAGGGGGAAAACCTGATTATTCTAAATCCTTTGGGGAAACCTGGAAGCCTGTAGACTGATCAGTGTTTGTAGACTCCCAGAACTGTAATTTGCTGAGCTGGGCATTTCATTTCTCTGCTTCCTTTCATTATATGAAGTCTTTTATGAAATAGCAGGCCAATCTCCCAGCATATCATTTCCCAAGGTTCAGAGCATGGGAGAATCAGGCCCATGCTTTGTACTTGTTTCTCATTAATTGCTTTTCTAACACCCTGTTGTTTCAGTTCTCAGTTTGTGTCTGCCTTTTATACTGGCTAATCTGCAAGTCTTCATTCCTGTTCTTCCACTGCAGGTATTCACCAATGCATGATTGCAGACACACCATTGGCTTACTTCAAAACAAACTGTTATGTTAAAACAAGGTCTGTCTGTGGTGACTCACAAACCTTTAT
The DNA here is from genome assembly GCA_013399075.1 of Chloroceryle aenea. NCBI lineage: Eukaryota > Metazoa > Chordata > Aves > Coraciiformes > Cerylidae > Chloroceryle > Chloroceryle aenea. The sequence goes on along the minus strand of VWZY01013470.1, from coordinate 131,157 downwards.
CTTTAAAACCCATCACAGGCTGAGTGGTGCTGCTGCCAGTGCCTGCTACGTTATTAATGCTGCTCTAATTAGGCCAATCAGTTTTAATTAGTGTACTGTCATGTAACAATCTCATAAAATACTTTGTGTAAAAAAATTGATCTGGCTGTAATGCTAATTAGTTTGCTAGACTCCCTATCTTATAAATGGGAATTGATTGCTTCCCTTCAACCCTTCTTTCCTTTTTCAGTAATTCTCCCATAAACTCTGTATTCTCCTCTTTGTTCTTTCAAGTTTTTTTTTTTAAGTGTCCCTGTGTCTCCCTCAATTAATTCTGCACATAACCCCATCTCTAGTGTAACCCGAAAAGAATGGGGCTTTATCACTTGTCAGAAAGAGCCTTCCTCAGTTACATTTTTTTCCTCTCAGGAATTTGCTAGATCAGAGACCTATAATCCTAAAGACTGTCTCAGAACTAAAGCTGACGGGGTTAGGTCCAGGTCAGACTACTCATAAATCAAAGCCAGTAAGGAGCTAAGGCTGTGCCTGGAATCTGGGATTCATAAAGGTAGTAGCATTAACATTACAAAAGAAACATTTTATTGTCTTTCACATGGGATTTGCTTACTGCTAGTAAACTGCAGAAGAGTGAACCACTAAGGTTAATAAATAGGAGAGTGAGTAACAGCTAAAACAAGTACTCCTTACTGTTCCTAAAAGCTCTTTAAAACTGGGATTAAGTTGCTTAATTTTGAACATAGCAATAATGCATACAAATTCTGAATATTCTGACTATGTAAATTTACAGCAAATGTTCTGGTTCAGTTATTCTGTCCAGCTTTTAATGTAAAGTAAAGTAGCAGGCAGAGACATCTGTCTGCTAAAATTTTGTTGTGTTTTATTCTGTCTTTCAATAATAGAAATAACCTATTTGGGGTATTTATTAAAAAGTAAACAAAAAAATCCCAGATCAAATTAAAATTTTGTATTCTTCAGTTTCCTTTACAACTTTTTTTTTTTTTTTAGCATATTAGCTAAAACTGGTATGGAGTTATGTGCCAAAGCTTGTCTAGATATCATGAGTAATAATGGATCTAGACATGACATAAGCAGTCTGATGTGCCATGCTGTTTTTTTGTATGGGTGTTCATACCTGGATATTCCTAGGCACTTTGGTTTTTTTACCAGGTACCTCTACTCTGAAAATGATATTTGAGACTTTTAACATCTGAAAATTGCACAGCAGGCACCATGCATGTGAATGCAGGAAAGATGTCTCTGCAGTGTCCTGAGTGGGTATGTATTGTTTTGCTTGCTTTTGATAAAAGTATCATTATCTTGCAGTTAGTACTAGTAAAGGCAAGTGTCTTAAGCTTGGCTACATGACTACATCTGTATGTAGATATGTCTGTCTCCAGAGGACCTTTGTAGTGCATTAGACACGCATATATGCACGATTCATGTATTTTCCTCGACAGTTCTATACCTGTTCTATACGTAGTACAGATGATGGGAATGAAGCAGAAGAATCTCGACTATTAAGTGATCAGTCATTGTCCATTTTTGCTTATAGTGACATTCGTCATATTCAAAGGTGAAGTTTTCCTGCTACTTCTTAATGAAATGAAAATCTAAAGTCTGATAAAATTTGATGAACGTGTCTGTGTCAGAGAAATACTGAGAGGCATTATGTATGATGTCAAACTATATTTTTGTGCAATTTGCTTATTTAGGGAATGGATACTTTCTTAGTCTCCAACCTGCAGCTACCTGCTAAGGAAATTCCATCTCTTTGAAAGTAATGTCAAATCTAAGTTTATATATGAATGTGTGTTTCCTAACCCGCTTTTCTGAAACACTTTCAATCATTTAAAAAGAAGTCATTCCTAATTTAATTTTACTGGAGATACTTCTAAAATGTGTGCTCACTCACAGCTGAAAGTAAAGGATCCATTTGAACTTGGTTAATATATATACATATTTTAATTTGTAACAACAGACTTGGCCATGACAGTATTTTTTAAATAATTGCTATCTCATCAGCATCATATTTCTTTTCGAATTCCAGCAAAGTTGCAGAAGGAGCAATTTGGAAAAACCCTTGCTAGCAGGAAATGTCCAAAACAGATGGTAGTAAGTTTTGCTTGAATACATCAAGAGCTTGATTTCCCCTTCATCAGGGCACATCTCCGTATCTTACAAGATCTGAGGGGCAATTATCAACTCCCAGCAATTATTCAATTCCCTTTAGGAGAGATGCTCAAAATACTATGGTTTATATCAGTTTACTAATTCACCATCCCTCATTCTTGTGGGGGACTTCAACTAGAAACACAACATCTGCTAGAAACACAACACAACAGTGAGGAAATAGTCTAGGAGGTTCCTGGAATGTATTGAAGATAACTTGGTGACTTAGCTGGTTAGTGTGCCAGGGGAGGTGCCTTGCTAGACCTACTCTTTACTAACAGGGAAGGACTGTTGGGTGATGTGCAGGTCAGAGGCTTAGTGACCATAAAATGATCACAATTCTTGGTAAAGTAAGAAGGGGGGTCAGCAGAACCATGGACTTCTGGAGGGCAGACTTTGGCCTGTTCCAAACTCCAGTTGTAGAATTCCCTTGGGAGGCAGTCCTGGAGGGCAAAGGGGTCCAGAAGTGCAGGACATTCTTTAAGAAGGAAGTCCTAGAGACAAAGGAGCAGACTGTCCCCACATGCTGTAAGATAAGCTGTTGGGGTAAACGACCAGAGGTCTCTTTTCCAGACCTCTGGTGTGCACAACCGCTGCGGNCAGGGATGGGGGTGGGAGGAGGGGGGAAGTGGAAGGAAAGTGTATGAACTGCAGAGTCCGTCAGAGCCCGGCAGGGCCCGGCAGACCTCGGGAGAGCCCGGCAGGGCCCTTCAGACCTCGGCAGAGGCCGGCAGACCGTCGCAGAGGCCGGCAGACCTTGGCAGAGGCCGGCAGACCTTGGCAGAGGCCGGCAGACCTTGGCAGAGGCCGGCAGACCTTGGCAGAGCCCGGCAGTGTGGAAGAGTGGCTCGCTGAGCTAGGCCATGATACAGGCCTAGTAAACCAGAGTTACTAGGAATTCTTAGCATGAGTGTGCTATGTGACAAGTAGCTCGTCTTGCCTCCTTGAAGCAGCCTAGAGCTGGCCATAAGTAAGTTTTCTGTTAGAACACAAAGGCAAGAAGTATAAAGACTTCTTTCAAACTGAAGCATCAGCAGAATAGATTGCCCAATTAACACGTAGCCAAGCAGCGTATGGACAGCAATTAACGGCCAATCA
>VWZY01013470.1:95824-121417 GCA_013399075.1 Chloroceryle aenea | reverse complement strand
TTTTTTTTTTTTTTTGTCACCACAGTGCAAGGCAGCTGCACATTAGAATAAATGTTAATTTTCAGATTCTGTTTTTTGAATATTTGATTTTTGCCTTGAGGAAGAACAGTAGCTGACCTAATGATGTCCCTTCTAGCTCTGTTTTGTATGCTTCTGTGATTAGCTGAATGTCCATGGGAAAAAACAAATTGTATTTTTATATCAGATGCTTGGCATTCAGTAATTTATTTTCAGTTTAAAAAATTGCTGTGTTAGTGGGATTTTTTTTGTGGGGGTTTTTGGTGTGGGTTTAGCTTAGGGTTTTGTTGGTTGGTTGTGGGGTTTGGTTTTTTTTGTTTATTTTTTGGAGAAAACAGAGCAGATATTCAGCTTTTCCCTTGGGTACCTTTCTGTCTAGATTTGGGTTGACCACAACTTTTCCCGTGTCAATCTTTCTCCTTACATGGGAGATGGGAGACCCCCAGAGAGATGCACATCTCAGATGATTCTTAATTATTTAATATTCCTTATGATCTTTTTGTCAGTAGCTGGATAACATTAGCTTGCATTTTTCTTTGAAACAGACCCATGATAATTTTTCTCTTCCGTCTTTTGGGCGTGATTTGATTGCTGGGATTGATGTATCCTTTCTCTGACATGTAGGAAAATGATGTCTGCAGTGGTGGGTGAAAGACCCACCTGTCCCCATCAGTGACCTATGCCAGGTGTCTGGGGAGAGGATGTAAGAAATAGATGGTGTATTTCCTATGATATCTCTCTCCCCATTTCCTGTAGTCAGCAGAAATGATCATTACATCCCCGTTTTCTTTCAACAACCCAGAGTAAAAGTTAGATCAAGTGTCTGTATTTGTTTCATCTGTGTGACCTTATGTTGCAACTTACCTTTAAGATCTTGGATTTTTGTTTTCTGGCTGTGATCCTTGTGGTTGTTTGTTTGGTAGCATAAGTGCCAGAAGCTTGGCATAACAAAACATTACAGGTCATCTATCTCAGTCCCCAATAGCACTAGACTGTTTCCTGTTTTATACTCTTCAGGCATAGGGATTTTGAGGAACTTTTTTTTTAAAATGGGTTTCTTGAGGACATCTGCATAATTTCTACTGACAGACTTCTCTGCATCTGTTAGAAATTGTTTGATGCTGATTTTGTAATTTTTCTTCTCCTGGCTTTGATTTGATCTAATTGATCTTCATTATAACCGTTTTCTTTTTCAGTGCTTACTGGTAAACAGCTTTGATACAACCCAACAGTTAGAAAGCCATTTCATTTTAGTTTCAATTTTCTCCTAAATGATCTTTTCAAGCTCTTGTTAACTGTTAAACTAATTTTTTTTTTATGTTTTACCCACTTCAAGTCATCTGTGTAGAAGGACACGGAATTCAATGTAGGGTCTTACACCTGGGTTCACCAGTGTCCCCTGAAGGTCCCAGCAGTGACAAACACAACTGGTATGCTCAGGGCTTCTCCAGAGACTGCAAGTGTCTTCCTAAGCACCTGAGCTGCCTGGGGTAGGAAGCTCCTACTTCCTTTTCTCTTTGTTTCAGTGACTGGTTAGTTTCAGTGACTGCTTAATTACAAGCCTTTTTTAAATTCATTTTCTATTGCTGTGGTAGATGATTTTTTTTTTTTTTTTCCAGAAAATCTACCTTACTTGTGCCCTGTACTTTCACTTTGTTTCAAATGCACCTTTTAAATGGGCATATTGATACATTCTACAAACATTGTTTCTTTTCTGGATACATAAAATGTATTATTTTTTTCAGCTACAACTACTGCCCTAATTTTCAGTATTATCTTCAAATGTAATTAATGTGATCTTTTTGCACTCTTTCTGTGTCCTTCAAGTGACATTATAAAGCTTTTTCTTCAGGGAGAGCCAGTGAATACATAATTTCATCTTGATTTCTTACCAGTTTACAGTATTCACTTTAGGTTCTTAGGGCAGCTGTCAGCTTTGGACCTAAGTTGGTTTGAAACAGCCTTTCAGTAAAGGTTCTGTGATGTATTAATGAGGTGGAGGGTAATTATATCCTCTTTGCTTCTTCTCCAGCTAGTTTTGTCAATCTCTTCACCAGATCCTCCCTATTTTGCTCAGATCAACTGCCCCTCTGGTCTTCCAAACCATCCACAGCTTAGTCCCTGCATCTCTGATCTATGCTGTTCTTGACACTTGCCTCTGTGGTCCACTGTAAGGCAAAAGAAAAAGAGGAAGAAAAGAAATAGTATTCTAAGATGTGACAACACTAAATTCTGTCATATCCGTGAGAGGAATGACCTTGTGAGGGTTGCCTGTGTGGAACTGGATGATGATGTGGCTGGTGACTGATATGAAATGAGCCAGAGTGTTACCTTTCTTTTGGTGAGACTTTGCAAGCTCTATTAATCATATTTCTAGGGACAGAAATTTCTCAATCTTCCAGGCCATATGTTAAGCTTACAGCCTTATTTGCTGTTGCTTACAACAGGTCTACTATTCTTTTAATATATGGTATATATGAAATAGAAAATGTTTCCATCCACATGCAGATTTACCAGGTGGTTGTTGTATTGCCATTAAGAAAAAGCTGCTGAATCAGACATTTCTGAGATTTTTGAAATTTAAGTTTATGCCAAAGTTAAAAAAAAAGCCTTTTTTTTTTGTTGTTGTGTTTTTGTTGTTTGGGTTTGGTTTTGTTTTGTTTTTTTTTCTAGATACTAGACTCCAGGATGTTACTGAATCACTTTTTTATACAAATGTAACTCCCAGGTGTGCCACTACACTGGCACTTTTAATTCCATTTCATTTATTGTGCTCCAGAATTATCATTTTGCTTTCATCGACACTTTGGGTTGACACATCAACCCAATTACATGGGTAATTTAATATGTGCAAACTAAATTAGTTAAGATCAAAGCATTAATGGTGGTGCTTCTTCCATGCCTTCATTTCTATAGTGGTTAAAACCTTTAGGTTAAATATATGTTTGCATGCCGTTTGAGTTTATCTTCTTCTTCACACTAGAACAAGCAGAAAATGATGCAAAATTACCTAGTTTGCACACTCATAAAAGTAAGATGGGATGCAGCAAGAACTAATGCTCTTGTGCCAGCACTGCAAGACTGGGTATTTTAAGTGATTCTGTTTTTTCCCCTCTTTCCTAGTGTGTTGACTTATGAATGAAGGTGACTTAAACTCTACTGTGTGCAAGTGGTTCCTATTCCCAAGCAAACTGTCATGTGCTTGATGCAGTTGTCCTTGCTAAAGGAGTGGATACTTAAAGGAGATGTTAGACTCCACTGCTAAGAGTAAGCCAGGTGTTTGAAAGTCAGCAGTTTGGGGTGTGTGAACACCAATGGATATTTGAGAGTTTGTGGGAATATGGAAAACTATGTGCATTTGGATGTGCTGGAAAATAATTTAGTGAGTGACAGGTCCAGAACAATGTCACCGTGTATTAGCAGTTGGCTGGGAAAAAGAAAGCTGGTTACAGGAATTATAGATGGGAATACCTGCTTGACTTGAGGAGAACAAAATGTGCTGAAAAATACATCCCAGAAAGAGGTGGTCAGAAATAAAGGGAGCCAGCTTGGACGTGCTAATAGTTCTGTCTTCAACAAACATTGTTAAGCTCATATTCCCAAAAGAGAGAAAAAAATAAAAAAGTTAAATCTAAACCAAGAGAACCACTGATCCATTCTGGATGGCAAGCAGAATGCTATAGCTGCCTGGGAATGGGAGAAGAAAAAAAGCAGTCACTGGGGAGTTGCAGTGTCTTGGCTGCCAAGGGCATAACAGAACTAGCTGTTTTATTAGTACAGCAGACCAAATTTCTATTGCACACAGAGAAAATGAACCTAACAAAGACACAGGCCCGTAGATAAGAGGGAGAGCTGCCAACACAATGAAAGAAGGTAGCTATTTGGCTGTGATACAGATTTTCTTTTGATTGTCACAGAAAAACCTACCCTAACTGACATGGAACGTAAGTCCTTTCTGTGAAGACATTAACACAAGGGTTGCTGGAAAACTTGGAGTGTTGAATGCTATCCATGCCTACCAGCTGTGCTGCAAAGGGAGCAATGCCATGTCTTTTACATAACACCTCCCACTGCCCAGTTTGCCATGAAAATGGGAAATAGTTTGTCTTTGGCTGGTACTGAACAAGGTTTCCCAGGCCTTGGACAAACTGAACATTATTTGAAACTGCATTCATGCTGTTCATTGTGCATGTTTCTTGTGTTCATTGGTCCTTCTTGGAAACTTCTTGCCAGTGATTGTGGTTTGTCCTTGTCTGTTTGTGATTTGTTGATGTATCAGACTGGAACATTTGAAAACCTGTTTTCCAGACACTGCCATTCAGTTATAAGGGTTGTAACACATCAAGTCCCCCACAGTGAATCTACTGGCTGTAATGGAGTACTGATTTGCTGTTCATTGAGTTCTTGGGGACCTTCTGAGGCTCCTTCCAACCTGATTCATCCTTTCGTCCTGAGTTTATAGTCATATTGCTGTATAAGAACATATTCCTCAGCTTGGTGTCATTGCAAAGGAGTGGGCTGTCCTTGTGGCCATTGAGCAATAGACAAGTTTTATCCGAGTTCCCTTCTTCATACATTTAACAACACAGCTACTGCCTTATTTATTTTGTTTTCAAGAGGGAAGTGGGATGGAGAAAGCAAAGTGCAAAAGCTTTACTCTGAAAAGCTCTCCACTAACCTCCATTCAATATCACAGTGTATGTAGCTCTGTTAAAGGCATGGCTCTGGTTGCTAAGTGCTACAAAAGATCTACTCCATCCTCATCTGCTGAGGGCTTGGATTTATTGGGAAGCTGTTTGCCTAGCTTTTCAGCACAGGACACAGCTAATGCTGCTCTGAAGGGAAGATGTCTGGTGACAGATGAAACAGCACCAACCGAGTTCATGTTTAGTCCTCTGGGACTAGGGGAATTTCATATTGATGCCGATCTACCTCTGCAGTACAAGCCAGCATCAACTTTCAGTTGCATTCTCAGGCTGACATGGGTAGATGGCAGCAACTTTGAGAGAGGAGGTCAGAACAGTATCACCAAAACCAGAGCTTTGGAGCTTTCCAGGGCCAACTGGAAAGTGAGAGTATTTGACTTGTTGGAATATCAGTAGTACTCATTTTTTCAGGCCTTAACTGAGGGGTTTCCAGCCTCATGACTGGTAAGTTTTAGTGACATATTAGGTTTGTTGGAAGATTTTAAAATATTTTTTTGTAACTGACCTAACTGCAATTGTAAAAGTCCTATAGTTGGTTGCAGTTAAGCAATATAAAATATGCATTCTTCTGTAATAGCTCATTTCACTTTTTATATCAATTGGTGTTGATGTAGGAGTATTTACATCAGTTTGAGTTTGCCCTCTTGTAGTGCAGGAGAAAGAGGGAAGCAGGAATATGGGATTAACTCTGATGGCTTAGCTAAAATCTACCCTTCCTCCATATCCCTCTGACTCTCTCACCTTCCTAAAAGCAATACTTCATGCACTGCATTAGAAACTCATTAGTGTATCAGCCATGTTAAAAAACAAATCCAAACAGCTAGGCAATTGATTATTCTTTGGGGCATTTTCCAGCAAGTCAAGCAGCTCCCATAACTCATCCTGCTGACAGGTCTATGACTTTGTTTAGCAAATATAAAGCAATTTCACCCATGTACTTTACCATAGAATTTACCAGTCTAATCTGCTAATAATGTCTGTCTGGAGTTAAATATAAGGGTAGAGCCAAAAAAGCTGTACTAATGTTATAAAAACCTTGATAACCTTGATGACAAAACAAGTATAAAGCCTTTCATAACTGGTTCTGTGCTACATCTTTGTCCTATTAAAAACATTGAGCACTTGCTCACATCCTCACAAATACGATCTTACCCAGTAGGATGACATGAACACAAAAGCTGAACACAGAGTTCCTATGAGAGTGCAGGGCAGGTGAGGCTCCTTTTAGCAGCACAAATAATTTGTGTTGCCTTCTTTTATGAAGAGCACAAAGGCAATTCATTTGTTTAGGCTGTTGGTGGACACCATCAGAGAGAAAGCGTAACAGCATAATCTGTTAGGGTGTTGGTTTGGCAGATGGTGGGTTGTGTTTCCATCTGGAGTTTACCAAGTTCTGGCTGAGTCCAGGTTTCAGACTTCATTCTCTGCCATTGGCAGCAAACGAGGATTCCTATGAAGGGATGTTTACAAAGGGCCAAATGCTCTGCCAAGAGCATCTCTTATACATCCGTCATTATAGCTACTGTATGTTATGAGAGAAATTGCATATGGCAAATACTGAAAGGAATATAGACACCTTTATAAATTGTAGCTTAGTATTTAAAATAATTNAAAAAAAAAACCACACCAAAAACTATGAAATATCCTGAAGAAGTGTAGTTGCTAAATTATGGTGAGAACATGGGAGGTCCTGCCTGTATGGAAGTGGGTTTATTTCTTGGACCAGAGGATGAGCAATGGTAGAAAGTGAGGCAATTCCATAGAGCTGTACCTCTGTTTCAGAAGGTGATCTTAGATATGGATGAAGTTTTAAAATATATGTTGATGTACTACCCTGATATCTCTCTTTAGGAGTTGTATGCTATTCTTGATAGCTGATACTTATGCATTGACTATACTCTTGTGTCTGTTGAGAGACCTAGTGCCATGTGACAGCTCAGCCAGAAGAGTCTTAGATTATACAGAATTGCACAGAATTTTCTTGGGAGTTGTCTGTCACTACTGTCTTTTCTTTTATAAAGAAGATCCCTGCAGGACTGAGACCCTGTTTGCCTGAGAGCAGACAGTAGATCTGATTACCTGGGTCAAAATGTTGCAGATTCTGTGTTAATATGATGCTTAATATAAAGCCATTTCTTATTAGTTTTGTGGCTTGTTATTCCTGCCACAACAAATGACTGCTGAAATATCTCTGTAAAGATTTCATTTCAATGAGTAGAGTGCTTTCCTGATCTCAATGGCTGTGTAAATTGTGAAAAAATTGTAATCAAGAGAATCACCCTTTTAACAAAATCTCCCACAAAAATGATACAAAATGTAAATTCGTTACTGGAAGCAAACACATACACCCTACCCATGGACTTTGATGTTGCTTAGTGCTAACTGTATTAACGTATGAGGAATAACTGATTCTCACTTCACTTAAGGTAAAAAATATGTCCAATCTTTTAAATGTGTCAGCACTGTCACTTACCTGAAAAAAATGAGATACCTTGTTCCAGACTGTCTGGGGCAAAGGGCATTAAAACCTTCCTGTTTCATTTACCTTTCTTTAATGACTTTGTACTTCGTGTGAAGTAAGGTTTTATGTTTCTGGGGAGATATGGATCTGTGGCAGCAGGGGTAGGAATGCAGGCTGTGACATGAGGATTCAAGCACTCACTGGAGTTAAGTGGGGAAAGTTGCTATCAGGTTTGCCCGGGATTTTAGTAGAAACGAGAGAGGACAGCTGTATTTCTGATTTCAGGAGGGTGTTCCAGCCACTGGACTGGAATGATAAGGAGAGGTGGTGATGTGAAATGGCTTGCAACTTACTGTTCATCCTGTTGAGACTGGGCTGCTAAATAGAAGTGGAAGTGCTGTAAGGATATATCTCTATTCTCAGAACAAAGGGTGGATTCTTTCAGGGTAGAAAGCATTGATAGAATTAACCCTTCACAGAAGTGTTTGCATCCGATTTTCCTTCCAGATATCAGTGTTTGTTCATCCACTTCTGCTGGAATCGTGTTTTGGTGATCTCTGGAGTGGTAGAATAGCAGCCATATGGCTTGCATAACTTCCTTTTCAGCATAGAATGGAAAGGGAGGCTAATTTTCTTTTTGCCTAGATAATGCTTTTAGCCCTATTTTACATGACCTGAGAAAAAATATGGAAGTGATCAGGCAATTTCGGAACCACAAAACTTCACCTTGAGAGAGGTCAGCTCAGTAACGTGCCAGGAGGACAGTCTCCTACAGCTGCTTACGGAGAAGCCTCAATGGGTAGCAAGCAGATGGCTCAGCTCTGTCAACATCATGAAGTCTTCTAAAACATCAGACAGAAGCAATGAGGTTCTGGCTGGCTAACTACATAGGAGATACTCATGAGCATAGCTCTCTTTCAGCGTTTGCCTGTTTGCCTTTCTGCACGACAAAAAAAGAATTTTTATCCTTAAAAGAAAATTACATAAAGTATGTATGTGAAAATGAAGACTGTAACATGGATGCATGTTTGCTAATAACAGTGAAAGACTGGATTTGGCAGTGTAGGAGGGCTCTTCCAGCTTTACAGTCCTATAGTATTTGTAGAATTGTTTTCTCAATGAATCAGTGGGTGTTATGCAAAGACTGTGCTAAATAGGAATAATAAAAAACAGTGAATAATTCAGATCTGTCTGGGAACAGTTATATAGGTAAGTTAAATCTCAGGTGTGCATAACAGAAAAGTAAATGTGAACATATTGCAATTTGGGCTTACATGTTATATTCACCTTGTTCAAGTGAGACTGCACCTGAACTATAAGCACTATCCTGTATGCCACCAAGCACAGCAAAACTCAAGGCAATGTGGATATATGCATTACTCTTGGACTTAATGGACTCTCTCTTCAAAGAAGACAAAGTGTCTTTGAAATGGGAAGTGCAAGTACACTACAGCTGCTGGGACAACTATTCTGGCTTTCCTTTTATGTAAATGTCATTGCAAATTGGGAAGTTTATTTCACATCCCGCATGTTTTGTGCCACCAGTCATGGTCCCTAGATGATAAATAAGTGATTTTGGTCATTAGTCATTTCTAAGCGATTCATGACTTTAGAACAAAGAATAACAAATAACATATTCAGTGTGGAATCATAGGGACAACACAGGAAAAGAGATCCTAGATGCAGGATTATAATTTCTGGCCTGACAGATGACCTAATGTAGGCTGCTAAATTTCAGTGTATTGACTCAAGAATTAAATTCTGCTTGGCAAAAAGAAGCAAGTGAGACTGTAAAGCTTAAGCACAAGATGTTTTTTTGTAAAAAAAAAAAAAAAAAAAAAGGTGGTAACAGATTAAATTGCTATGAAAGATCCATATTTGCAAGTTTGCAAGTCATCAACTGAAAGAGAAGGAGGAAGACAGAACTGGTGTGTCATTGTGAAGGAAAAGGTTTCCAGAAATCTCCATTGTACATGAAGAACAGACTTGGTTTTGGAAACTCTAGTCCTTGCATACCATATGGGGCTTTTTGGTAAGGAGAGCATCCAAGAAGTTATTTCAGTGTCTATGTGCCAGGGAGCAGCAAATGAAGCTTTCATTTCTTTTCTGGTATTGCTTTTTGCTTTTCACAACAGTACATGTTGGTGGTTTTTTTGTTGTTGTTCCCTATATATATAACTCCATATATATTATACACAGAAACATGAATGAGTGAGAGTGTGTATGAGAAATAGTAGTATGAATTTACCTGCCTATTAATGTTTAAGTATAAAAAGCTACTTTTACTGTAAAAATGGATTACGAGGAGGTTTGGTGGTTGTTTTGCTGTGGGATTTTAAATAAAATATTGTTATTTTTTATTTATTCTAGTGATAGCAGTTATCCCTCCAACAAGAATAAAATACACCAGCTTAGGGCAGTATATCACCCCATGGTGAATTTAGAAGCTCATCAGCTCTATTATGTCTGTTTAAAATAGTGTTGCCTTGGGTTACATTTCTGGGATATAGCTCAATTAGCTTTGCCCTGTAGGAGTAATCTGACTGAGGTAGTGTGCATGCTCTTTTCACCACCTTTATGTTTCCGCTATGGAGATCAAAAGGTTTACTGGATTTCATGTTGCTACTGCTGTGCCTTTTTTCTTAGTGTCTCACAAAAAAAGTGAAGGAGCAAGAGAAGGGTCTTTATGCTTTACAGAAAACCATGGTAGGCTGAAGGAGAAGATCCATTAATACTGATATGTGTAGCAAGAACAACTAAAACACAAGGAAAAAAAAAATTGTCTTCTCTACTTCCTGATTTCTTTCTATTAAGCAGATATCCCTCCAGGTATATTTCTCTTTTCTCAAAACTAAGAACAGCAGGAAGACTTACACACCTCTGTCTTTCTAAAGCAGTGCCAACGTTCCTAGACTTATCTGTCTAGGATAGTAAGTCAGGATAGTAATCCCAGTAAGAATGGGATTTTGAATGGAAATTTGAATAAAACTGAATGGAAAAGTTTTGAAGAAACAAGATTCATATTTAGATTTTACATTTGCTTGTTGTATATTGAATTAAAAGCCAGATTTTGGAATATTTTTTATACTAGGTTGAAAAAATTGAAAAGAATGGTGATGAGAAAGCATAGCTTCTGCCAGTTTCTTTCTTTTTAAAGGCCTGCTACTTAGTATGAAGTTATGGGTCAACCTTAGAACAGAAAGAGATGCAGCCTATATAAGAACTTCAGTATTTTTTCCCATTTGTCTTACAGTGCCATATGTTCAGGTAGAGTCTTTTTATTTTAATGACCATTTCCCAGAAGGAGTCCTTTCCATAGTTGTGGCTTTATAAATGATGGTAGCATCAACATAAAATAAGTAAATTGAGCCCCCAGAGAGAAGGTGACAAGGGAGTGAGCAAGCTATAGACCCTCCAGATCCCTCTGCTTTATATAAAATATGCTGTATATGGGCTGGAATACCTCGTCGGTCAGTTTGGGGTCATCTGCCCTTTCTGCTCCTCCCTGCAGGTGCTGCCTTTCACTTTCCTGCACCCGCAGTGTGGTACAAGATCCAGCAGTGGCCTTGGTCTGCACACCAAGCCCTGGTAGTAAGTCTATACACAGGGTGTTATCACTGCTGGCAGCAAACATTGTCTGTGAAAACAGGCTGCTAACTTCAGAAAGTGCTGTCAGTTAGAAGAACTGAGCTGAAAAGTCAAATCACTGAACGGAACCAGCTCTGTTCTCACCCAAACCAGGACAGTACCATACAGGCTCAATAGGAGATAGCTAACTTTGACTTGTAAGATTTATGTGCCTTTTTGAGACTTTCTTCCACACAGATCTTCTACCGTAATATTGACCTGTGAGAATAGATTTGTGAGTCTATCCTCTTACCACCAATTAAAATGGAAGTAATTTAGCACAGGGAGTCCTTGCAGGATCAAACACAACAGCTTTTATACACTTTATGCTCAGGTGGAAGTACTATCTATTTAAGCATAAAAAGTCTATAAAGCATTCACTTCTGTCCCTCACTATGATGTACTGTAGCTCCCAGGACTTCATTCAGTATGTAGCACAAATCACATTTTTAGACAACCGTATCTGTGCTCCTGCTTCACTTGGTTATAAGGCAGTAGTTCATTTTCCATTAATTTTCACCCAGATTATACTTTCTTGAATATCTACCAGAAGGAGGTTAGAAACAAAACCTAATCCAGAACCTACAGCAAATAGAAATAACAGCTTTTTGTCTTTCTTGATGCCATTGATCTTTTGAGTCAATACCACTCATAAAAATTAATATCTGGCAGAATTAATTTCACCGAATTTCAGGCATCTACAGTAGATGTAGCTCTACAACTGTTTTTCTCACCTCTTGACAGATTGTCAGTGACAAGAAATAAGCGTTAGGGAATGACTCATCTGAACTTCTTTGGACAACAAGTTAGCCTGCAATTTAGAGTAGTGAAATGGTCACAAAAAAGCCTGTTTCTTCCCAGTGACAATTGTGGCGGCCCAGGCCGACACCCTAAGACAGAGGCAGTCATTCAGAAGAGTGTTCTTCAAGACAGGACTTCTCCTGTGTGATGTGAGGTGCCCTGCCCCGTTGGCATCACAGCAGCCCTGAAACTGGCTGCTGGCACAGGAGAAGGACCTAAATATGTGTGTCTGCTTGAGGGATCATTTGCTTTACTCAGAACAACTGTATAGCTTGTCTGTTTCATATTTTTGTCTGAGCAGGTAAAGATGAATAGATACCAGCAAAAGCTAAAAGGTTAAAAGTTTATTAGCTTTATACTATTGTTTCTATAACAAGAATAAGACTAAAAAACATGTGCTAACAATGTTTTGTTTGTTGTTTAAAAAAAAAAAACATCCATAAAGGATAATAGACTTTAAAATGTTTCATTCAGACACAGTATGGTAAAATTCCCCAGGGGGTAAATATGTGTTTTCTGAGGGTGTCAAAAATCTTCAAGAAAAGAATCCAGACTTCAAAATGTTTCCCTCAGAAAGACAAACTTCTTTCCAGTTGTAAGACTCCTATTCAAGACTCATTATGTCGGGATATATGTTAGCATATTGCTTTGCCATATGTAAGCACTGTAATTTGCTGCTTACACCACTGCTTACTCAGTATGTATAAATAGATATTTTATTTTGATAGTGAATAATAGCCCCTTATCATTTTAATGTAATCTTTAAACCAATAGCAAATGGCAAAAAAACATTGCTTAAATTCCAAGTATGTTTGTCTAGCTCAGAACTTAGGCCCCTATCCTGCAAGATAAAATCATTACCAGTCCATACAGCTCCACAGTGCAGCACTACTGTTGCATGTGTTTAACAGCTGCAGACACATTTTGGTTGATGCTTTTCTTCCTAAATGAATTTATAAGACAGATATTTAGGTAACTTAGGTGTAGGTAAGAGTAAATGGATAGGATACTCTGGCTTTTCCCACTGAGGAAAAATTGTGCTGGCTTGGTACCCACTGCAGAGTGTCTTCAGGGATACTGAACTGCACAGGCTCAAAAACATGCTGCTGCAGCATTTACAAGCTCTGCAAGCCCTTGCCTTCAGATTTCAGTCCTTTGAAGTTCTCTGGAACTAAATCTGAACTCCTGTAGTCAGCAGAGCAGGTGTTCCTCTGCAGCTATGTTCCTGCAGGAGTTTATAGTTAAGAGAGGGGTATGTATTCCTGTTTACTCCATAGTAAATTGAAGCTGATGTTGTGATCACTTTGTAGTGGTAGAGGTGTGTACTTTTGCTGTGGTGCCAACAATGTTATTTCATGTGTCATGGCTGAAACTGTGTATCAGAAGAGCCTGAACTCTTAATGATTGAATTTAACGTGCTGCTTTTTAAATAGGATGTACTAAGTTAACTCAACCAGAGAAAAATGGCATTTAAAATTATTCCATACAAAGTGGACTATCTTGAAAAGCAGCACTAAAATGAGCACCTCAGGACAGTTATGACAAGTTAGTTACATTTTGTGGCCTGGCAAAGGTGTAGGCTCAGGTTCTCCTAGGAAACAGATTTGAACTAGTATCTCTGCTGTTCTAAACAACCATATGAATGGGTTAAGGATAAGAATAGCACTAGAAATTGTGTTTTGTCCTTTATATAGGAGCTAAGATAAACTACTAATGGAAATGTGAATTAACTAAAATGAATATATAGCCTATCAGTAGAATCTGTATTTAAGACGGACTGCACAAGAAAAAGAGAAAATGTACTTGTGCATCAAGGTCACTTTAGAAGTTTGCTATATCTGCTAGGTCATAAGGGAAATAATTACAGACAGTGGAAAGGAAAAACAGAGAAGCAAGAACTTGCAAGACCAGATGGGTCGGCACCAAATGTCAGTGTAGGGGCAAATATCAGCAAGGTGTAATTCAAAGCTTGTATCATACTGTTGTGATTATTGGCGTTTGAAACAGAGTCATCACCAGTATCCACTGGGGGGAAGACTGCAGCAATAGTGATTGCCCTTGCTTGGTGTCTGGTTTTTGGTGACTTGAGCTTGGCTGCTGAGCATCCAAAGTGACTACTCTCTCTCCTAGCTGAGTTTTAGGCTATGTGCAGCTCATTTATGAGATCCTGTTCAGTCCCTCCAACTTCGAGGATCATACCTGAGTTTGAGGAAGAAAAGTCTCTTTGGGGCATGCTGTATTATCAAAACTGCACAGTTGAATATTTCTGTTGCTCCTCTGAATGTGACAGTGTTCATCAAAATATAGCCGCTTTTATTATTGCTTGCATTTGAACACACATTTTTGTACTGTCTTTTTCATTTATTGAAAGGTGGCTCGATAGGAAAAAGTTCGTATTTTTTTGTCAAGATATACAAACCTGGAGGAATTAATTTCTTCTGTCATATGGGAAGGCTGTCTGCTACCTTGTATCTCTGCTGCGCAGTTGAATTAACCCACAATTTCTAGCCCAGAGGATAAGAAGAGTTGAAAGGCTAGGTCAGTTCATTATGTATATTGCCACTGTGCTTTTTAAAAATAAGCTGAAGTCTTGAAAGCAGGTGGAAGTACCAAGTACATTGGTTTAATTTTAATGGGATTTATGTATCTAAGTTGCTCAGGCTATTTTGGAAATGCTCATAAATGTGTTCTGTATTATTGCCGGTCTGGCAGAGAGACTTTGAGGGCAATGCTCATTTCCTTCTGCGGGTACCCAGCACCCCTTGCTTAAGCAGCACCTGATGCTTTCCAGTTTTTTTCAAAAACTGCAGAGTTTACAGGTCCACAATCCTATCAGGCATCAGTGCAGCCACAGCTGTACTCACTGAGCTGTGCCCTGCACTAACCACGTTTAGACATTATGCGTCCAGTCGGACAACAGTTGTTCATGAGGTGGAAGATGTGAGGCTTTGCTTACTGTGTGCAGGGGTGAAGTGCTTCTGAAATGAGTCTGTACCTGTGTACGTTGAGTCCTGTTGAAATTTCACAGCAGCTCCTGGAAAGCCTTCCCTTACCCTGAGTGATGACTGGATTGGGTCTGTGCTGTGCAAACCTGCCCAGCTCCTATCAACTGTTTAGCTCCTACCTAAACCTGTCCACCCATTATAATACCAAGGGATCTAATAACAGCAATTGTGCGGTTGTCTTTCCTTCACCTGAACATCTGCTGAGTGTTTCTAGCACAGCATGGAAAAGCATTATCTTGGTTTACAGATTATCTTGTTCTAACAACATCAGAAATACCAGTGATCAATATGCTCCCTCTTGAGAGCAAACCCATCGCAGGTATGTCAGCTGGCTACAGTTATATTCACAGGCTCATACCCATCTTGTGTCAGCTCATCATAACTGCAAATCTATGTAGTTTTAAAATTATTTATTGCTTTAGAGATGAACCAGATGACATAATATGTCTGGGGCTTATGATTCATATGAAGAATAGTAACTGATGTTAGTCAGAAAAGAAACAACTGAGGCTTTGAACAAATTTCCATTAAAATATGTTTTTTTTGTATTATGACATTTATTTCATGAAACATTAACTCCATTTTCTGCAGACTATTTTAATATTTAGAGTTAAAGGTTTTTCTCTGACTTTTGCATTACTAGATAACTATAATAAAGCAGAACATATAATAAAGTTTACAGAGAGCTGTAAGTCTGCAACAATGTTACAGCTCAAAAATAGAAATGAAACAAAGTCCAAAGAGAAAACTGTCAATGAAAATTGGTAGAAATTGGATATGTATGTAAATTACAAAAACTAATCTACCGAGATTCATAGGGCAAATAACTCTAGCTACTATTATTTGGCACCAAATAGAAACATTTCATTGAAAGTGCTGCTGCTAGAGAAATGAACTGATGAACACAAATTGAACATAAATGGCTGCAGGCAAACTGGAGCACCAAACAGAAAGGGAACAGGAAAAAAAATAATAATGGTGAGTGTTTGTATATGTGCCTATTTGTGCACACATATAGATATAAGCATCTACAAGTCTCAAAAATTAATTGGATTGCCAAGGATTCCCAACCTGGCAAGTTTCCCAGGTGTAAAACCCTCAGTCACCCTTGACAGAGATGGAGCCATTCACAGGCTACAGGCAGTGAAGCCCAACCAGAATAGAGTCCTGCTGCTGGTCAGGATGGGGCACCAGCCACAATCAGAGATAAAAGGGATGGAGGAATGAAATCAGACTCTGAACTTCATGCCCTGCAAATCAATTAATATATTAGTCTGTTATATAAGTTTTTATGTAAATCTTAGCCCAAAATCTGATATAATTTTCATTGCTTTAAATCTGGAATGACTCCCTTATTTCTGATAGTAAAGGGAAAAAATGAGGTTTTACCTTAGGCACCCTCCCCTCCCATTCATTGCTCAGAGTCCCAACTGTATCTCTAGGCGCTGCTTTGAATTAAATCCTTTCCCTGAGGGCACCCATTAGTAAACACGAAAAATACATCTAAAAATGCATATGTACATGTACACGTATAAACACTCCTCACATGCACATGGACAACATAAATCGTTCTCTGCAGTTTCCTAGAAACCATACTACAGATGTGGTATTTAAGAG
The DNA here is from genome assembly GCA_013399075.1 of Chloroceryle aenea. Classification (NCBI taxonomy): domain Eukaryota; kingdom Metazoa; phylum Chordata; class Aves; order Coraciiformes; family Cerylidae; genus Chloroceryle; species Chloroceryle aenea. The sequence goes on along the minus strand of VWZY01013470.1, from coordinate 105,182 downwards.
TGAATGTGGCTAACGTTTATTAGACTTGAACTGTATTGTGGGTAATTGTCCGGTAATAACCTTTGGTAAATTGTATGAAGCCTTTACTTTACTTAACAGGGAACGCAGGCTCCCCAAACTCTAATATTATCATCATTCAAGATAATGAGCAACACAAACCATTCTATTACTAATCTAAAAGCAATAAATGTCAAAGTAAAGAACTATGCAATATTCTGGCCTGGAAGAACAAAGGACAAAAGTAATGATAATGCCTTTTTATATTTGGAGTCTATTATATCATGCATAACAAATGACCCTGTAATTGTAGACAGTGTTATTTTAACAGGTTGTAAAGAGAAATTGGTGGGGGTGGGAAGGGAGTGTTCTGAACACTGCCCTGATAAATGCTGTAGGGCTGGTGAATTGAAAAAACTGATGTTTTATTTGGTGAGTAGGCTGGTTTAATCTGAAGCTGTTTTGTTTGTCACCATGATTCCCTAGAGCTCTGCAATGTGACACCAAGATCCTTGTTTGCCATGTTGATGGTTTTACTAATGACCCGGTGATAGCCTCAGTTCTTCTCTGACACAAGAACGAGCAGGGACAAAATTACATTTTAAAACACAGGTTATTGATTTATGGAAATTCCTAATTTGGGCATTACCAGGTTCTCTGTGCACTGCTGTGCATACAGTGGTATAAATTCAGGCATGGTGGATTTGTAGAATGACTCTACTTTGAGATATCTTGGTTTAATTTTTTTATAAACAAAAGCAGAAGCTGTTTGATTAGCATTTAGAGTATTTTTTTTGTTTTCAAGTTAGGAGTGAAGGAAATTGTCTGAAACTCAGGAAGCAGATGGCTCTGCTACCCCTTTGTAAAAGTAGAGTAGTTCTTACTTTCTTGCACCTTATGTTCATTGCCTATCTTGAGAAAACCTTTTTGCTGAACCAACACTGTATCTTAGTTTGCATGTGCTTCATATCACCATGTGAAGGTCTATAAAGCAAAACATTTAATAGAACAGATGTTTAAATAGCATTATTATGTAGGTGGTTTAAAGAATTTTTTCAGGTAGCTTTGATGTAATAAGGAGTCAATTATCACAAGTGGCAATTATGCTTTATTCACCAATATGCATGGTCAAATTCTGTTCCTGGATACTTACACGTGAAGTAAATCCATCCACCCACCTCTGTATCTAGATCTATACTCGTGGACATGGAAGTAGGATGGAGGTGTAAGAGGAAAAGTGTAGAGTACTTTGTCCAGAAATGAACCCTATTGCCTTACAACTCATGTGATTCTTTATGCCTTCCCTAATTGTAACCATTTTATATCCTCTCTTGTCCAACACAAAAGACCCCAATAGATTTAGAACCCTAGAGGGTCAAGCCCCATATGGTTTCATTAGGTGACATTCTGTTTTGACTTGCTTTGGTGCTTTGTTATCAGCTGGCATGTGGACCATAAGTGAAAAATATTATATTAAACTCAACTAACCTTGCTTATATTACCTTTATTAAGTTGGTTTACGAAGTTGTCTTTGGTGTATGTTTCCTGTTCATAAGGTCACATTACTTCACCAACTCAAAACTATATCCACAGAAATGTTTGTCAGAGAGAAAATACACCCTCAGAGCAAAGCTGTAAAATTTAGGTTTGCACTTGCACCTCTGCTTAACAGAAGTGACTGAAAAGAAATAGCAAGCAGATATTTTACATATCTCTTTCCTTCTCAGGGAAAACAAATGATTGAACTTCTCAATATTTGCATTTTCCCCATCAGCATATATTCTAAACCTGTCAAGTGAATGGCAGGAGGGTGGTACTGCCTGTTGCTTCTCAGATTTTGGAAAAGATCAGAACCTGAGTTTCCTGATGGCACAGCTGTTCTGCACTGTCCGTAGCAGATCTCAGAAAAGATATTCCTGTGAGATTTATTTATACAACTAAATTCAGGTAAGCTCCTGAATAATGAACACAGCTTGTATTTTATTTTTGCTCCTTGTTCCCCATGTCTAAATATGTTACACATTTATCTATGTGTTCATTTGTTTCTGTTTGTCTGTAATTTTATGTGGTAGCATCTGTGAGTGGTAGTTTCATGTAATAACATCTATATAAGTGAAATCAACAGTTGGGTTTAAAGACTGGGTTCAGTAAGCAGAGGAGTCTTGGATGACTGTTACTTGTTAATATGGATTGACTACTATGTAGTTGAGATGTGAAGAGGGATTTAATTAAATGGTTTATCTAGGTATAAACACCATTATCCTCTTTCCTTGGGCTACTATGGAAAAGGAATCTAGCTCCTTTTGGTATGAAATAAAAGTTTATATGTACAACAGAACTGTCTTTTGACTCATTAACTTCTCATCCCAAATGGTATTTGGTTGCTTGTCAGACTTCATCGGTCTTAGGAATAGTTTCAGGAAGAACATATGTGAATCCATCCTGAGAAAAAAAGTGTAGATGTTAATGCTGCCACGGATCTGGGAACAAGATAAGTGACAATGTCCAAGATAGGGAAAAAAAAATGAGGGAAAATGTTTTGGAATTGCTTATTTATTGAGTTTTATTTTCTGGTTTAATTGAAACTAGGTGTCAGGCCACATGAATGTTCCAAGTATCAGCCTGAAGGCAGGAGTGTAAGACTTCATATTGTACATCTGAGGAAGTTTCAGAAAGAAGGAGACATCCCAGAAGGCTTGCTCTTTGAAAAAAACCAAACCAAACCAAAACAAAAACAAAAACAAACAAACAAAAACCAACACAACACAAGCAAAAAAAAACCAAAACCAACAACACAACCAAAAGTAGGCTATTGCTAATCCAGCTTACAGCCAATTTGACAGTGCACAAATGAGACCTGGCACATCACTAGTATAATTCTAATGTAAAGCTTTGCACAAATTAATTTACAAATACAATTTGCCCTTCTTGAAATACTTCTGCAAGGCTTAGGATTTAGAGATTGCTTCCAAGCCAATGAACAAATTAATAGTAACATTATCATAGCCCAGGAGACTTCCTTTTTTTCCAGTCCTGTTCTGTGTAACAATGCTTACTCGTTAAATCTCAGTCCTATTGTGCTTGGCTTCATTATAAGCAGGGAAGTTGTCATATCTGAAATGGGGTATCCATTTCCCCCAGTTGGTTGAGCATGCGGATGTCTGACCAACCAACCTGTTCCTCATATCTCTTCGGTCTCCCACTGTCTCAGCAGTTCCCCATGTTGATCATATGTTGGTCCTAAGGGCTATGTCTTGACTAGACATCCTGCAATTATTACAAGTTTATTTAAGCAGACATGAAGAAATACTAATAGAATTCTTTATACTGAGTCAAATCAGTTGTCCTGGTACTTACCATATGACAACACAGTATGCACCCCTTCACCAGAGTAACTAACTGCTTCTCTTAAGCTTGTTTCTGCCATTCACTCACTTTTGAAGATCAGTGTGTAAACATCTCTTTAGTCACATTTGTTTCATATATCAGAATATAGCTTTTGCTGACTATGCAAGTAATTTTGATCAAACTGAAGAAAGGTGCCCCATCCTTAATTTTTACTGTTAGACAGAAAGAGGGTTAATTTAACAATTTTGGGTAACAGGTTGTCACCTGTGTATGAATATTCTATAGTTCATTTAATTTATTCCAAACAAATTTCCTAAGCCTACATTTTTATGATCTGTTACCTTCTTCAAAGCTTAAAAACCTTCAGTATGGTCAGCACCTCATTACAATTCAATTCTGTACTAACTGTTCATAAGAGAATGAAGAAAATTCAGATAAATTCTGATAGAAATAATGTAAGCAGACAACACTTTACTGGAGGATGCAGCTGCAGGGAAACAGGTACTACTGTAATGGTGCACACCATCAGGAACAGGTTCCCATCTCTCCCAATAGCATGTCCCAGCAAACCTCGGGGGAAATCATGGGAAACACCAGTGAGGACAGTTACACAGTTATCTGTCTGTAAAGTGGATTTTTATGGTTTGGGTTTTTTATTTTGGCTGTTTCTGCTACAAAATTCTTAAGCTTAGAGGTATAATTAGTCAGAAAACTGAATCTTATCTATAGGGAGATTGTTGCATTTTGAAAAGAAGGTGTTCTGATCTAGAATTTTTCTTTATCTACTTCATCTCCCAAAATATCATATACATGAAAATTCAGGATTGAAGACAGCTGAACCATTTTTGTGTGGAAAAGTTTTGTTGTTGTAGCAAAACAACATATTTGTGCAATGTTTTGTACCCGTAATAGCCATTGAAATATATGAAAACTTATTTTTTCATCCTGCATTGATATAAACATACTGCCATAAAATGTGTAATTTTTTGTTTTCTTTTTATTAAGGACAGCCTACTTGCTTAATTTTTCAGGTGTGTCTCCCAAACATAGGACCAGTGTAAGAGATACAGGACTTCTGGACTTGATTATTTTTATTGATATTAACCGGCATGTTCTTCTATACAGAATGTCCTTAAATTTAGTGAGTCACCAACTATGAAGGGTTAATTGTGCTTACTAATCCTTCTATTATAGACAAGCTAAAATACTACACGTTCTGTGCAACTAAATCCTTATTCATTCTTTAATACTGTAATAATTAAATTTAAGGGACTTACTATTACATACTAGTAAACTTTGAGTGCTAGCCAAGACTGGTGAAGAGAAGAATCAGAAACATATTCCACACCTGTTTTATACACCTGAAAACCCTCTTCTTCTTTACACAAACTCATAGGTGAGGTTTATAGCATCACAGTCAGCAGAAGTTCCCAAGTTCCAAGCGTCACTCTGGGTTTGGCACCAGTCAGCTTTGGACAAAGTCTAAGGATTCATCCTAAAGTCAGGTAATACAGATGATTGCAGAGAAAATGCTTTGCTGTGTATTGGATGTATTAGAAAGATTTATTTTTATTTTGAAACACCCATCTTTTAATATTAAACTGGTCAAGGTATTAGTTTTGATGAAGGCAATTCATGGTCTTGTTTTACTAAGAGTGGTACATATGTAAGCACAAATACTAATTACGAATTGGAGAAGTATGCTGGCATGGTTGAGAAATGACATCTATCTAAACCAGTCTAGATGCATGTTGGCTAGTAGGCCTATATCAAAACTAGCATCTGTTAGCCCAGAATGTGCTACATGTCCAGCGCTGCTCCATGAGCAGTACTACTTGAAAAGACTTTAAGAAACTGCCTAAAGAGCTGCTCTGCCTGTCTTATCCTCATGCAACCAGCAATGCGTTTGACACAGTCATGGAGAATTCCTGCAGTCATTAATACATCTTGGAGATGGAGAACTCATGGTAATGCGGAGTTGCATGGAATGATGTAGTGCAGGCTTTTTGTGGGATTTCCACACTTTCAGATAATCTCATCATATATACTTTGGGAGGAAGTGCTAATTAAAAGAGTGAAAAAGCATATGTGGTATTTGTGAAGCTGTTACTCAAAGCTATATTGCTGCATCTGTTATACACTGCAATTAGTCATAGTTTAAGGAGAAAATAAGATATGTGAGATCTCCATTTCTAAAACTACAGTCCCTTTTTCCCACATTCCCTCCTTTCCCAAAATAGCAGTCACAGTGCACCTGTAATTCCGTAATGCAAAAAGTATTTATTATTTCAGCAGGTGAATAACCTGCATTGAGGACTTTGCTACTGCAGTTTTTGCTTTGATCCTGGTACTTTGTTGAACTGCTTTTCAAGCTTTTAGAACTATCAGTGACAATAGAGATTTTCATGTGGTACAGAGGGAAAGATGGGATCAGTTGTTATATATAGTAGTTCTTTGCATGGCCCACATTAATATGTGTCTTTATGTGACATACTGCTGTAGGTACTTATCCTACTGGGGTTTTTTTCAGTAATATTGAAAAAAAAAATAGTTTAATAAAAATGTGAAATTAATTATCACAAATATAATGGCAGGTTTTATTTTCAAGCTTCATCCAAACTAAGATTTCATCTGCAACATTTCACACTGCTACTATCTGCAGTTCAGAGCCATGATTAGACATCAGATTAATAAAGAACTCTTGGCCATAAGTAGTATGCAGGAATTCTGTTTTAATATTACCAAAGAATATTACAAGAAGTTGTTATAACATGAGGAATACTATTACTGGAAAAAATACTCTTCATATTAGGAGAAATTAGAAGGAAATATATTTTTCTATATTAGTTTTGTTACATGTGGCTCATTTTGGAACTTAAACTATAATTTATAACGGTGCAGTGATTTTTAGCAGTACCCAGGATCAGCACTCTCCACTATCTATCTACTATATCCCAGTACATTTTATTGCAATGTACATAAAAAGCATTGTAGAAATTCTAAATAGATAGATGGGAAAATACCCATATTACAGTGTTGTTATTAATGTAGGATTTAGCACAGATACTATTTTCTTTTCCAGCTCTTAGCAGGGGATTATGGGATGCTGTTCATGAATAGTGTTTCAGAGCACTATACTCATAATTAGAGGTGGGTGAATTATTTATCCCAAACAACGCTTACTATGAATTTAAGACTGCTAGTTATTATTATGCTGCTTTCCAGAAAACTCTGTTTCTGAGTTACAAGGCGCACCTCTGAGTTTTGTATCTTTGTGTCTTTTATTTTCCCTCTGAGGTGATGGGGGATGTTGTTCCCTCAGGAGCAGCATTGAGAGGTTGCAGCCTGTAACTCTGTTGGGTTGGCTAAAGCAGACGTTTCCGAAGGTGTGACCTTTCCCTAGAGGTAAATATCTTCTATCAGAATAGTTCACAGTCAATTTGTCCTTCATAACTTTTAGTGTTTCACCGGTGTTGTTTTGATCTGGGCCAGCTTGGTTTCATGAATAATATTCATTGTGATCTTAGCACCTTCTTTTCACGTAAGAAAAGCTTTTTTTGGATCTGCCTTCAAGTATGTTTGTAAACTGACCTGAGCTGACTTGACCTGAGCTGAAGGTGTTAATGTGGCTTGGCAGCTTGCCTTCTGAGTCCCATGGGTGCATAACTGATTTTTTTGTAGGTCATCTGGCTTGTGTGTGTATTTGGGTACTAGACTATGGCATGTGTCATCGTTTACCCGTGCTGCGCAGCTTCAACACACCCAGCCACTTGCTCCCACCCAGTAGAATGAGGGAAAGAATTAGAAGGGTAAAAGTGATAAAACTTGTGGCTTGATATCAAGACATTTGAATATGTAAAGCAAAATCTGGGCATGCAAGCAAAGCAAACCAAGGAATTCATTCACTGCTTCCCATTGGCAGGCAGATGTTCAGCCATCTCCAGGAAGGCTGGGCTCCATCACATGTAATGGTGGCTTGGAATGACAGATGCTGTAACTCTGAACATCTTCTCTTCCTCCTCCATCCAGCTTTTATCGCTGAGCATGATGCCATAAGGTCTGGGGTATCCCTGTGGTCTGTTGAGGTTGGCTGTCCCAGCTGTGTGCCCTTCCAAACCCTCAGTCTACTCGCTAGTGGGGTGGTGTGAGAAACAGAAAAGGTCTTGGCACTGTGTAAACTGAAACATCCCTTCTGTTATCAATGTTGTTTCCAGCACAAACCCAAACATAGCCTCATGCAAGCCACTATGAAGAGAATTAACTCCATCCCAGACAAAACCAGCACAGCATGTTACCTACTGCATGGGTATTTAATCATATATCTAAGTCTTTAAACCACCACTTATTTCTGTGACTGCATGGGAGAAGATGTGGTGCCAGAGGCAGCCCAGCATGAAAAACAGAGAGGTGACTTTGCCTTTTCTGATGGTCCTTGGCCAGCCAGGTGGAACTGCTGCTGCAGGGCTCCAGCAGCCCTCTCTATAAGCAGTGACAGTGCTGTTCATGGGAAATATTCTTCTCTAATTCTTGTCTTGATCAGCAATATTAGTTTCTAACATTGTAGAGTTGCTGAAGTAATTCAGCATTGGCTTTTATCCTTTTTTTTTTTTGGAATGGCAGGTATTTTAAGTGGGAGAAAATTGTTGGAAATTGGTTCTATGGTGGTGGCGGGAAAGCTTCACTTGCACTTGAACCATGAATCTCAAGCTCTCAGATATGAGGAAAATGAGTTTTCCTTAAAGAAAAGGTAAGAAGTTCCCAACTTTTGTGTTTGCAGAGGTAAGATTAGAGGAGTGTATAGTTTAAATAGCTGAAATACATAAGTGTTGTGAAGAAAATAGAATCAAGTCTTAAAGAAAATTATTATATTGACGTTGTGGACTGTATTCCTGTCATTTGTGAATATATTTTTCTTTCAGTTATCTATGAAGAAGGTCTCAAAATAGGTCTGAAATGTTGTTTGGTACTAATAAATTAATACAATATTGATTATTCTCTACTTTTATTTTTTTAATTCCTTTTAAAAGAATTATTTATGTGTAGAATCTATGTAAACTTGGGGACTTGTACTTCTTTCCTCAGCATCTATTTCTTGTATCCAGACTCTCAGATATGCCAGCAGTAAACAAGCAAGTCTGATGGTTTCATTTATGTATAAATTTTGCTTAATTCAAACAGCTTAATTTGGGTAGCCTGTATTTTCTATTCATTTTAAAATTTGGGAGTTGGATTTTTTTGGTTGTGTTTTATTTCCTCATCAGTACTTGATCTAGTAAAGATCAAAGACATTAGATGAAGTGTAAAGAGATTGTTAATATAAAGGGTTTTTTTAAAAAAGGCAAATTTACCTGTTTATTTACAAGACTGTAACACTCCTGATATTTTTAGTAACACTTATAACATGAATAATCTTTCCAGAAAAGAAGGGAAAATCACCCTGTGCTTAAAATTTGCATTCTCTAAGGACTGGAAAGTGGAATTCATTTCATACCAGAAAAAAGATAAGATTACCCGTCACTCATGTGATGCACAAAATTCATATCGTCCCAGAAATTATATCTATCATTTGAGTTTTACTTAAGACTCTTCATAACAGTGGTGTTATAACCCAGATCTTGTAAACCACAGCATCTCTGGAGATTTTACCAGATGAATGGGGAGTATATATTCTCCAGGAGACTAGAAAAATTTTGTACCTGAAGAGAATCTCACCTCTGTCTCTGAGCCACTGCAGTTACAGTAATACCACATCTGCATTCTCTAGCCAAATAGCTACTTACAGGTACCATTTCTTGCAAGAACTACAGAGTATAAAGTTTTTCCCTTTGCAGAAGATAAAGCAATTTTTGAAAATCTGAAAGAGCAGGGTAAAAGGATTTTTCCATTTTCAGTGCAAGACTGCATGATGAGTTACAAGGGGGGGGTATTTGGACAGCTTACTGCAAAAGACTGTAGATTCTGTTTACCCTGTTTATTCCCAAAAGTTAAAGCTGCAGCATTATGAATCAGGTTT
>VWZY01013470.1:62141-95787 GCA_013399075.1 Chloroceryle aenea | reverse complement strand
TGTTTTATTTTAGTGGAGTTCACACTAAGCTGCAGTATAGGAGACCTGAATTTTACTCCTGGCTGCTTCTCACCTACCACTGAGAGATTTTATGTGACCTCTCTCTCCACTTTAATACTTAGTTACTTAATATCCAGGAAAACTACATCTCAGATTGTATATAATATGGTACTATCCAAGAAAGAGATTCTGATTTCAGCTGATGCTTCTAGACATTGGTTAATATAAACAATGAAGAAAATAATGACAATCCCAAAATTGTAAAGTCATCTATCTTCTGCCTCATGACTCTTGTGGAGCCCAATTTCCCTCAAGAGTTTGGTGAAACTGTGGAGGCTGGCACAAAGCAAGTGATCTGTGGGAAGGATGGGAGGAAAATGACAATGAAAGCAGGACTAAATGTCTGCATGGCCCTGAGGGTATTTCAAGGGGACAAGGGGACATGGGCTTAAGCTCTGCCAGGGGAAGTTTAGGTTAGATGTTAGGAAGAAATTCTTTACAGAGAGGGTAATCAGGCATTGGAACGGCCTGCCCAGAGAGGTGGTGGATTCACCATCCCTGGAGGTTTTCATAAAGAGATTGGACATGGCCCTTAGTGCCATGATATAGTAATTGGAGTTGGATCAGGCGTTGGACTCGATGATCTTGGAGGTCTTTTCCAACCCACTCTATTCTATGATTCTATGATTCAAGGAAGGTAGAATATTTCAGTAAATAAGCCTCTTTGACCACATTCCTGCTAAAACTCCTGGAATAGGTACAGGACAATAGGTCTCTACTTAAATCATTCTATGGGGGTCTGTTGGTCTTTTTTGTTGGTGGGTTGGTTTCTGTTTGATTTTTTTGAGTGGTGGTGGTTGTTGTTATTGTTTTTAAAAATTAAAGCAATGCTTTGGTATCTTCACCTGCACTCTGTGAAGTTAACAAAATCCCTTATTTGTTAGAATACAAGTAAAATCACCTCTTTTCCAAACTCTTTTTATCTTCTTCAGATATCCTTTCTCTCCTTCATCCTATGTCCTTCTTCTGCGTTAAGACAAAATCCTCTCAGGTGCTAAGGAAGCTATATTTTCTCTGAAGTGAAAGGGGTTTTTTTGGCTCTTTCTCTGTTTTCCTTTATAAACTATTTCAAATAAATATTTTATTTCAATTGAGGAATAAGAAATGTGGAGAATGTGACCTAGTTTGCTTCTGATTATTATGAGATATTTTCTTAAGAGGATTTCCTGAAATGTCTTTTTCCGATATTCCTCTTTCCTTCCCAGGATCTCTTTGTTTTTAATATTCATGAAGAATCTGAATCTGGCATGAGATGTAGATATGTCACTTAACTTCATAAAATGTTATGAAATCAGTGTGAGGAATTGTATGTACTCAGAAAGCAGAAATGGAGTATGTGTGTGGGAGGGTTAAATGAAGGATTTGGAGATAGTAAAAGCTTGCTTTCTAGGGAAACAAAAAATTAGACATTGTGAAGTAGAATACTTAAAAATTCAGGGTTTTTTTTTTTCCTGTAGTTTCACCTCATTGTACCATAAAGGTTATGGTAGCTATAGATGAGGGAAGGCTTTGACCCAGGTGAACCTATACAAAAAAGGCATTTTTTTTTTCTTGAAGGTAGTACTCTGTTTAAACCTGTGGACAAAGTTAATTGCAATGAATACATAAAAGGCAGGTTGTCTGATGTTTTCTGGTGCTCCCCTTACCATCTTGGAATTTTACTGAACTAATTCTGATTTTTTTTTTTTTAAATGGAAATTGAACTTTGAAACAAAGTTTGGAAAACCACATTTACCATTTTAACTAAGGTCTGCTGACTTCAACCATCTCTTAGTTGAAGTCAGGCATAAACCTTAGAGTATACTCTTACCTGCAGAAAGATTGTACTGATGTAGGGACAGATGTTTCATTTGTTTTTCACAATGATTTAAGGTTTTTTAGGATCCAGATTTTCAAATACTGTAGTAATCTACAAAATACAATTTTTTTCATATGAACTGTGTTACCTTTTACAAACATTGTGATCATCATCATCTAAATGGCTTTTTATTTAAATTTAATAAAATCTTAAGCATGATAATTTAATTACCTTATCTTCTTCTAAGCCACAAGTTATTAAAGGAGTGAGAGACCTAAACCTCTTAAGGTAGTTTTATCTTTCACAGTAAAAAATAGAATAACATTTAAGTGACTGACATTTTCAAGTCTGACTGATGACCTACACTTTTTTTTTCCCAACAGTAGTTCTTTTATTAAAGACAAAAAATGCCATTGTTCTCTTTTTCACTTCGTTCCCTTCCCTCTTGCCTTTTTCTGCTACAAAACTCATTTTTCCTTCAGTCCCTGTGCTTTATTCTACAAACTTTTTTTCTTTTTATTTTTTTTTCCTGCACCCAGTCTTTTATTCTTAGCAATAGCTGGGTCCTTTTTTGCCCCTAACCAGTTCCTGGGGGATGACAGTATCGACCTTCCTCAGTGTAATGCTGTTGCATTAAAGGTAAAGAAATTTGGCAGAAAATAGATCCCCTTGTGTCCCAGCTTGTCCTCAGATATCAGAGGGATTTAACCCTGTAAGTCTGGTTGTGTTAGCTATGTCCAGCTACCATGATTACGGATGCACAAATAGCATGATGCACCTTCAGTCTAGTCATGTTCAGTGGACTAGAGTAGCCATATTTAGGGAGATTGGTCATGTCCAATGAGAACTCTCATGTCCAGATTAATGAACAGCACAGTTTATTGCACCAATGGAAATGCAGATTCTTTTAGATTGCTGGTGATAAATACACTGTCTGCAAAGCATGTGCAAGTATCAAGAATATAACTAATACAGTCTGGCTACAAACACATGAGGTTAAAAAACAATTCCGTAGAGATTTCTTATTTTCTCAGGGAAGCACTTGGTATAACCAAGTGTTGGAATATCACCTAATAGGCATCTCTGTGGGAGGAAGTAGGGCTCAGCCTGTTGACTGATTCCCATCTTTATACTATTTTTCATTGTTAGTTAGAGCCTGAGTAACTCTAGTCATACATACCTTTACTATGATTGGTGTAAATATCCTCACTTTCCTTTTCAAGGTATAGACTAGAAGAAATTCAAAGCACTTGATCAGTGAAGGGTGGTTGCACCTCGGAGCTGGGTAGCCTTTGGGATGGAGGTGTGTTTTGGTATTATAACCAGATTATAATGAGCAAAGTTCACCAGAGGACATAATTTCAATAGAAAACTGAGAAACTGCTGGATCAGGGTAGCAACTATGCATCTTATCAATTCCATAGGAACATCCAGTTCCTATCCCTGCAGTGATATCATAGAGCATGGCCAGTATCTTCACTCTGTTCCACCCTCCATGCTTTTTCTCTTGGAGTCACTGTCCCAACCAGCCCTGGTGCTGCAAACACCAAAGGCTAAAGGTTATGTTGCTTAGTGAACTGTTATGTAACAGATTTCTTGCATATCAACTGCAGTAGAAGCTTCTTTAACGCTGTATACATGGATCTAATTTTAGCCTCAATGAGTGACCTCCAGTAATTATTCCACAAACACCCAACTTTACTGCACATAGGGAGTCTCATTGCTAAAAAAGGTTTCCTGTCTCCTGAGCAGCAAGTGTCTTTATTCCATCTTCCACTAATGAAAGGAATACATCTGTGTGCTAACTCAGAGTGTACCATTGTAAATAATTAGCTTAGAATTGCCTTGGGAAGTTTATTTTAAAATGCAAACAAAATGGACACAGAGTAAGGATTTAGTTCCTCTCCTAGAGCTTCCCCACTGTTCAGTGTTTCAAACAAAGTAAGCCTGGTTTCTGCAGGCCTGATACTTACATCAATAATGAGATGTGCTGACAAACAGATCATCTCTCTAGAGAGCAACAAGCTCTTGTTTGAAGCCAGTCCTGAAATTTACTGTACTGTTCAGGGAAATCTGGGGGATATCATAGGTGTTGATGCTTCTGCTGTATGAAGGATTTACTCTTAATCCAATCTCTGCCAGACTATCACTGGTACAGGGCATTGAGGTGCAATGGGTATGATAATTATCAAGGCTTACTCTGTCAGTGAAACTATTTTGCAATGTACACTTAATAAATGCAATGTTTTTTTTGTTGATCAGATTTCTGAGCCTTCCATAAATAAAGCACTGTTAAACCTGTCAGCTTCTCATCATTGATTTATAGAGACACCAGTTTATTTTTCAACTTTAACATTTTCTGGAACTTGATTGATTACTTTATTTTATTTCTTTTTAATAATATGCTTCACTGACAGAACATGGGTTCCACCTTCCCAGATGAAAAAACTGATACCCTTTCTTCATGGAGCTCTGGACACATGATAGCATTTGAAAAGAGAATGTGTCAACTGAAGGTGTGATGAGATGCGCTAGCCTGACAGGTCTGGTGCACAATGAGAGATATTAAAGTTAAGCTGCAGCATAAGGGTTAATTCAGTAATCTCATGGACATTATTTGTTGCAAATGTCATCTTGCCTGGGGTTGGTTTTCTTATAGAGCAAGAGCGGGTGTGCTCTCAGGGACTGCTTTATTTTACAGGGGAATGTCCTGTGCGAGAGAAACCAGAAGTGATCATGGCTTTTGCATGTATCTCTAGAAATAAAATGAGATGTGGTTATTCCAGGGCCATTTCATGCTGTGAGTTATAAATGGCAATTAATAATTAAATTTCTCAAAATAAAGGACTCGCACAACAGAGGATGCAATAATGTCTCCCCCTGCCATGTGAAGGACTGCATGCTTGCTTCTGGGAGCAATAAACCAAGGGCTTGTTTGAATTGTGAAAACAGAAGCCAGAAAGTGCTGACTTTGGTGTAAGCTAGATAGGATGAGTTAAATAGAGAAAGTTCAGCTCCATCTCACAAAAAGTTTGCACTGTCTGCACTACCCTCAGTAACCTTGCTAGAGTGATTTTTTGGTAACTGCCTTAATGATATATACAATAAACACTAGCAGTTGCCTTCACAGCATTTTCTAAAGGTTATTTTGTTAGAAACTTTCATCTGTGTTTTCTTGTGGTACTTCCTGTGTGTTTGCAAGGTGGTTTGATGGTTTTGGGGTTTTTTTTGTAAATTTTGGTTGGTTGGTTTTTTCAGCTTCTGCGAGTCACCTCTTTCTCCTCTAAGCTGCAGGGGCTGTTTCCCCATTTCTTTTCATATCCTGATGCAGAGGAGGAAATATGGTGGAGCTACAGCCTGGGCAAGCTGTCAGTCAGTTGGACAAATGCCCATTGGCTCATCTTAGGCCTGTTAAGAGCTAAGCTGATAACATTCACCTTGAGAAGCAGTAATCGCTGCCTTTCTGAACTTGAGGTTAGAAGTAATATGTGTGTGTACAATACAGTGTGACTATATATTGTATACATTCACATACAAACCTCTCTCAAAAAAAAAGGAAAAAAAAAAAAAAAGACTCCTGGAAAGTACTTAAAGATAAATGCAAGTAAACTCTCTCCTTGCAACAGGCAGGGAGCCTTATGCTACAAGCTGGAAGGAGTCATCCCCTGGCTCATTGGGTCTGGGGGCAGCAGCTGAGCCTTTGGCCATGGCAGCTGTGCTGCCCGCTGACCCTAGGTGGGAGCCCAGCAGAGCCAGACTGCCAAGGCATGTGCCCCAGCCACCTCCCGGCCCAGGGAGGTGGGGTGCTGGCCCTGATGTTTTATGCCTCAGAAAATGCTGGAGACTTGATAAGCAGAAGTTTTCAGAGATGGTTTCATCTGTGTGGTTAGATTGTTGCTAAGAACTCAATGGATCAAAACCCAAAATAAATGCATATCTTAATTTATTCTCAGAAACTAAACATAATGTGTCTTTTATAATGTTCTGGTGCTTGAAGTATTCAGCCAGCTCTTTTAAATTCAGCTTGTGCCTCACCGGTCAACAGTCTTGCAGTAATATAGGGCTGTAGATGAGCCAGATTGAGCAGAATAATATAGAGATTTTTATTATTACAAAATAGCATGTGAACTATTTACTCTTGATAGGCTTCTGCGTCTGTTTTTTTCTGAAGTCCAAGTGGAGTTATATTTTATAAAAATCATATTAGCTCCCTGGCCATTATAGAATATAAACACGTAAAATTGGGCTGATGTCAAAGTTATATTAACCAAATAATTCAGAATGCAAAACCCACATTACCATGGGACTGTCTTCTTATGGCAGCAACACCAGGTCTTTTCTACATCTTTAGGAAATGGGAAAAGAAGGCGATCAGAAATAGATAACAGATAATGGGTAAATGCTATGCTTATCTTGGCCCTGGGTTTACATTTAGGAACAGTATTAATAACCAGAGAAGTAGCCACATCATTTTCAATATTAAAAAGTAATTTAATTGTTAAAAGGCTGAAAAATGTTCCTATTTTTGTTTCAGTCTGTTCTAAGAGCATTAACGGCCTTTTTATTTAATCTTGGTTCTTGTAGCTTTTACTTTCTTGTATCCATAAGACATTAGCATTTCATCTCACTTCTGCATCAACATGTATGACAACAGAGGAGAGAGGGTGTTCCCCTCAGAAAAGGACTCTGAATCTCTCAGAATATGACTCTGAGAAGGTGGGAAGGTTCTAGCAGTCCCTATTTTAAAACCAACAGAGCATTTTAGCCTTACTTGCCTTTATTCCCACGAGCACAAATTTTAAGACATTAAGACACTAAATATGAGAGATGGTGCTTTGAGTAGTTGTGCATTTCATTGGGGAAGGGAAGGCTGCGAAGATAGCTAGGAATGTATTTATTCTAAGCCATGGTTGACAAAAAGAGACAGAAGTAGAAGTGCTGGGTCTAGTTATGCTTATTAGTAAATCAGTCAATTGCATCAAACTCTATTGTAGTGCATGAAAATGAAGTAGAAACAAAAGCCACTGAATTTGCTGTATCACAGCAGGGGAAGATGCCTCACAGAAAGCATAGTCTGGGTCTCTACAGGTAGCCTGACAGACCACTCAGGTTTTTAGGAGGTACCACGCTGCTACTGCCTCAGAACAATTTTTTTGGGGGTTGGGTGTGATGGAGAAAAATGCTTCCATACAGAACCATACTAGCAAAAGACTCTCACAACTTAGGTCATTGCTGTGCCAACACCAGTGCCATGCTTCCATGCACCTGCAACTTCCATGTGCACACCCAGACTGCTGTGTTCCTTACCAGCCCTGAACAGATTGGAACTAGGGTTTCCTACAGAACTTAAGAAACCTTCAGCTACTCTATTACCCTTCAATATTAAAGAGGCTAGAAGGTTTATTGCTTAGATTGAAGAAATTGCTTACAAGGGGGTTTTGAAGGTGTCTCAGTGTATGGTGAATTCAGTTTCCCAGGGAAAGCCACAAGCAGCAATACAACTCACAGAAGATCTAACTTGCATCTTCTGTATTCATGGTGCTGTACTTGATTTTTGGAGTCCACCTCACTCTGGAATCTGTTCTGAATAATTTCTTAAATGTCATTAAAAAAACAGCACCTTTCTATTAATTTATTTAGTTCTATTCAAAATATCAAAAATATCAAAAATAGTAAGAAAATTGTAAATTTATATTCTTTTTAATTTATTTATGTGTATTCCAAACAAACCCAAACTTTTTACGTGCATCCAGTATACTTCTTTATATGTAAATTAGTATGTATACATGACCAAGGAAAGCTACATGGAAGATTCATGTATGGAAGGGCTTACACAGCATTCTAACATGCACAGATGTGGACATATGATCGATAACAATCTCTTTCAAAAGAATCTGGCTGTCCTTTGAAGTTAACATCAGATCTTATTCCTCAAGAGAATACCAAAAGGATAAAACAAAAGGAGGAAATAGCCTCCCAGGTTCCATTTTAATATCCCACTTGTGTGCATCTGCTTGGTAATAACATCCAAATTAGATAGAAACAACACAAATCTGTATGAACTTGATAAATGCTGCAGTTATGGATTGATTTCTTCAGCAGGCGTTTTACACATTTTTAATGGATATGGTTTAAAGAGGCTTGCCTCACAATTTCTGGTCAACTGTAATTCATTCTGCAGCATTTCTTTGGACTCATTTGACCCTTGCTTGTAATTGTGGTTTACACCCCTGTTTTAATGCTTGTCTCCATGGTATAGTTACACAATGCAGGAAAGCTCAGAACTGTAAATTCCTCCTTTACAGCAGTAAAGCATTATGTGCCGCACATGTACATCCATAATTTTCTGAAAGTCTTGAAGCCTCTTGGGGAGGCAGTTGCATCTCTATGCAACATTTTACAAAATATGAATTCTGATTTTCAAACTTGTTTAATGTAGTTCAGATGTAGGAGAAGGAATTTGAGAAAGATGGGAGAATTGCATTATTGTTCAGAGTCTTTTCAGTGACTTTAACAACCTGAAAATGTTCTGCATCTGACCAAGCTATTCATCTGGACTTTTTCTATAGCAATGGGACATGACAACAAAACACTTCTCACTCCTTTTCAACAGCTTCCACCAGATAGACCCATTGTCAGCCATCCTGGATAAGTATTTTGTGGAAAAATATTGATTAGGGAATTGGATGTGGGGAAGTAGGAGAAAGAGGAGCAATCCCTTACAGTTCAGTGTCCCTTCACAGATTTTCTTTTTAAATAATCACGCTGAAGAGGGTCTTTCCATCAGCAGCTTGTTACAAATAACTCCGGTCTCTTGAACTGGTAGACTTGCTCCCAGCCTCAGTTGGAGGAAGGACTACTTTTATGGGTGTGCAGAATGTGAAGTATTTTCCCTCCCTAGCAGAAACTGGAGCACTGAGCACCTCTCCACTGTAATTAACATGCCTCTTCCAAAAGTGAAGCTTGCAGCATTGTATTAAAACAAAACTCAGAATGGGAGTTCACCACCCAGAAGGGACTTCACAAGGATAATACAGATAACAACCTGCATCCTCTTCACAGGTGAAAAGTACCACCTTACAAAGGAAGCTAGAAGATTTTAAGAAAATAAGCTCTGGAAGTTTCTGTCTCCCAGTTCATGCAGAGTTCATGGAGATTTTCAGTGCTTAAGAGTTCTTATCAGATTCTTGTCATTTCAAGGAACCTGCATAAAATGATGTTGATCAAAACCTTGGTATTTTATAAGGGAATTACACAATGAGATTCTCAGTGTTTACATGCTTTTTAAGATCAGTTGCTTCCTTGAAACAAAATTGCAGGTATATAAAATGTGAGACGAGTAAGTATCGTTAAAATGAATTAGAAAAGAAAAAGAAAATACCAAGAGTACAGAAGCATTTAGGAGCTTAGCCTCTGGGATACTAGAGAATAAAGGAACTAATGAAATGTTAGGAGCTCCAGAGTTCTTGAGTCATTCTTTTTTACTTGATAAAAGGATCCTCATGAAGAGAATAACTAGAAAGAAAAGAATACTGAAGTAGTATGCAAGTGCAGGATTCGGTATTCTTTATGCAGTATTGTATCAGCTGTAATTTCCATGGCAGAAATTAATCAAAAGACAGCGTGGGAACTGCAAAGCACAGGAAAAACAGCCATTCAGGATGGAGGAATTAGATGAAATTGTAATGCACTTAGAATCACTAGTTTGTAAATCATTGTACCCATAAACTCATTACTTTGCTCTGCAGCAAGAACTTCACAAAGCACACTATAGGGTTTTGTATCTGTTTCATAGGGATTTCATCTACTTAGGGGATAGAAATGGGGATTTCTTCAACATAGGTACAAGATCCTTTCACCAAACAAAAGTAACAAGAACACAGTCAAACATCAGTAAAAATAAGAACAAGTTAGATACAGTTTGGTTTGTTACTAAATGTTTTCTTTCACGGTTTGATCATCTGTTATCTCAATACTGTTCAGTGAGAGCAAGAGAGTAATTGATTCAAATACTTATGTTTTAAATTATCAAAACAGGCATAAACCAAATGTTCATAATCTCTTATTTACAAAACAGGATTGGGCCAAATAGATTTGATAGTACTATGCAAAATCTGTTATGTATTGATCCAAACCTGGAACTTCTTTGAGAGACAGTCTCAAAATCTTCTTCTTTTTTTTTTTTTTTTTTACATTCCACTTTCAGTGTGTCTGCCCTGTATATTTGAGGTCAGAGTCTTTTATGTGTGATTCTATTAATATTAGAATTACTTTTGTACTTGGTGCATCTCTTTCACCTTTGTAAATGGCATGAAGTGTATAACAATCCATCTTTTCAACTAAAGGTGAGAATATAACTTTCTCAGATACAGCAGGATACCATAACAGAGAGAAGGAATATGAGATCAGGGTGACACATAAGAGAACTCTAGTTACTCTCGATATATATAACTTTTCTTATTTGTGTTCAGTTCATATATATGTATTTTACTCCTGCTGGAGCTAACAGCAACTTCCCTTGTAGCACTTAATTGACAAAAGACTGAAGTACAGCTCTGTCAAAAGCATCACCCAGCTTTGATGTCTCTATTAGGAAAGGGTGTTTGTTAAAATATGTATTGATTTCCTCGGTACAAATGTGACATTTTCTGATGTGATAATTCTTTATGAGAATTATCTGGGAAACTACTGGGAAACTACTTGGTTCTCTTTCTGAGGTGAAGGTTCAATATCATCCATCTTATAGCAGGGCTTGGAACAGCCAAAGCTTGACATTGTAATGCATTTACCCTTCCTTCTCCCAACAACTGCTGCAAACAGATTGCAGAAGGCCTGATAGGTTTAACTTGTTCCAGGTTAAAGATCAATGTTCAATGAACATACAAGACAGGAAGACTAGCTTCTCTTTTATTCCCATTAATTTACAAAAAAAGGGTTGTCTGCAGGTGAATTGTTTGGCTTATGTGAGAATCTATAACAAGCTGTAGCAGAATTACAGTTTTAGTGAAGAAACATTTTGATAATATGAAGGTTTGTTATGAGGCCAACTTTTGTCTTTTTTGTTGTGAGATTGAAAGAGCTCTGCATAAATGTAGTAACAGATCACTTTCTAGTGGGCTTAATGAGGGAGATAAGAACTGAAAATCAGTATTTTTGAGGAATTCCACTCTTAACAGTCTTCTCTTCCCTCTGTCATTCTTAAGACAAAAAAAAAAAAAGGAGCTGAGAACTCATTTAATGGATTGGTTTTGTGGTTCTTTTAAGATAATCAAAACCAACCAGAAATTGTGTCCTTCAGTTCTGTCAAAAAGCACTACTGCCAGTTTTCCTACTGCCAGCACTCTCCACAGATCCCATTGCATGCATGTATGTGTCTCAGGTTTGCATGAACAGCTGTGTTCTGCAACACTGATTTTCTAGTGTGTTTTACATCATCGCACAGTACAGCTAGAAAGCTGCATGCTTCATCTACAAAAACGATTTAAAAATTCACAGTTCTGAGGAAATTTTCATTTGTACCTGAAGTATATGAATTGAACTGAATTCTCTCTCCTATCTGCAATTATGATTCACCTTTTTATCTTCACAGTTTTTTGTTTTGTTGGGTTTTTTTTTTCCCCTCATACACAATAAATACCTCGCTTATTTTCAACCCTCTGGAAAATTAAAAGCTTATCTGCATTTTTCTTGTAAAACAATAGCTCCAGTTCTTGCATGTTTCTCCTTTATGTCACTGATGTAATTTTTATTTTTATTATATTATTTCCTCATAAACCCTTTTGGATATATCTTTCTATACTTATATACATATAAATCAGTTTTTGTTTCTAGCTCAGTTTTAAAACTGATCTAGCATTTGCAGCTTTGGCCAAGCAAAGCACATGTTTCTGCTTAAAAACTCTAATAATTCCACTGATTTTTAAAAAATATTCAATTTTTTGAAAGTCTTTTCAGATTTATAATGAACAGAATCTGGTTCTCCAATGAGCCCTGCTTTTTGGGTGATGTTATTTTACAAAATTTTCTTGCATTTCTGGCTCTCTGATTTAGTACATCTTAAATGTAATTGTAAAGTTAGAGGGGTTGTTTGGTCTAGTTTTCTGCAGTTGCTTTTAGTGATGGGTAGAAAATAAATGTGTCAGACTTAGGGTCAGTTTGGGAAAAGAGAAGAGATACATTTTCTGTCAGACTGATGAGAGTTTGGTAATATACAGTACAGTTAGCCAGAAGCAAGAATATTATTACCAGGAGAAACTGAGAGAGAAAGGTACAAATAAAAAGAGATGCTGGGATCTCAAGTAAATTATTCAGCTTGCCTCTAGGCCCCTGAAACAAACCCCAGTATCAATTCATGGACACAAGCTTGAAGTCACTGAAACAAATTTTGATCTACAATCATCTTAATCATTTCAGAAATACAGAGCAGTAATGCTATTTCAGCTGTGTTGCAACCCACCAAATAGTTTTCAGCTTGCAGATTTACAGCAAACAGAATTTGGTACTCCAAGGATAACTCATAGCCCTGTAGTGCTGGTGTTTTTAGATTACAATGGTTTTCTCATTTCTAGCCACCTTCTATGATAACTGTTATATTTAACTGTGAAGCTGGCTGGGTGGAGGATTCCATACTCCCTTTATGTAGGAAGTGCTCAGTTACACAAATTTCTTTGTGGCAATCCAGTGGGGATCAAAACTGGAAGATAGTTTTTTTTCTATTTTATCCCAACACCTTTCTCTATCTCTTCATCCTGAGGCATGTTTTCCTGGTGCTGACACTGTCTCTGCATGTTGTTTAGCTTGCTTTACAGTATCTGAAGTAACACAGAGCAGAAGATGAAGTATTGTGCTAGCTGGGTGTGCTGTAACATGGTGATTTACACCTTCCTCTTCAAAGCGTTTCTCATATGCCAAGATCAGAGAGAGACTAGCTGAATTACTGACATCTAGTGAATTAATAGGATAGCAGATGGCTGTTCAAGCCGGTCCACGTTTGTACTTTAGAGAGCTGCGAATGCGTATGGTTGTGCTCATCATCTATTGTAGATTGGCCTCCTACACACAACAGAGCATTATTAACCTGTAGCATTGTACCCTAATAAGGGCCAATTTTACACTTCAGTGCTCCATTAAAATGAATCTCTTCTGGTGGGACAGTTTTTAAAATAGACCCCACAGTAGCTGCAACCTTCTTCAAGATGTTCCTCTTTTCTGGTAAACTGATAAATGCAACCCAAAATCGTATTATCACTGTATGAGCTGTACAGGGTAGCTTTAATGAATGCAAAACTGTCAAAAGTTTTTTGAAAGCAGAACAACTCTTGCATTGTTTTTCTGTCAAATACCTTTGACTAAATAACTACGTGCTAAAACATATAAAGAGGTTATGCTCTGTTCAGTCTGATGGATTCACGTGTCACTAGTACGATCAGCTACTTACCGTGTCAGTGTGTTACATAGATACATCTGTTGATGAACAGCTTAACTCAGTAGCAAAGAGGTCAGTGTTCTTGTACTACCCACTTAGGATAAAATTATCTGGGTTAGTATTTTTGTCAGATACCTTTTCTTACTTTTTAACAAACAAAATAATATTTCTGGGCATATAACACCTCCTTTACTGGAAGATACTGCATATTTTCTGAAGAAGGTTCTAAAGTTCAGTATTGTCACATGTCTGCAACAGTCAGATTTCTTTCCTGTTTTTTTCCCAGAGCACTGGGAATTCCTGCATGCCATCCTGGCCAGCAGCAACCTGGGCTATCAGACTGAATCCTACTATGAAAAAGCACAAAAATCTTTTTCCTGAAGCATGAAGCTAACTGAAGTCTGTATTATTTTCAAAAGACATTCCCTTCAGTTAGGTGCCATTTTTCTCATGTCAGCCTCTGTGGAATGGAAACTACTGAGTCTGACAAAGCCAAAGGTTTTCTGCTTGACAGGTGCTAACTTCAGTTTGGCTTCTACTTGAATTTTCTTCTCCTCAAGTTGGTTCTGTTCTTCTTAATTCTACAGATTCTTCTCTCCTTTTTAATCTGCCCAGTGGAGCATTGCGTAATCATAAGAGGAAAAAAAAAAAAAGAAAAATCTAAAATGTAGAAGTGTAGATACTTTTCTAAAAAGGAAATTATCAAAGGCTTACAAATCATGCACATCTCTTGGTTTAATATTTTCTGCTTGTGTTCTTCGTTATTTCAACAGCTTTTTCTTACCAACACAAAATAATGATTATGAAAAAAAAAAGGAAGATATTTTGCTTGAAAATGAGTTTGTGTGTGCATGCACAAATTTAGTTCATAATCTTTGGGAATAATTTATGTAATTGCAAAGGTGTGTTTTACAAAACAAAAATTTTTACGTATAAGCTGTTCCTGCAGCCCTACAAAGCTCTAAAGGAGAAAAAGTGGCATTCAAATAGTTTTTTAAATTACTGTAAGACATTAAATTGCTTTTTTATTTGTTTCAGCAGGGTAATATATATTAGAGAAAGAAATAGAGAATGGAGTAAGAAATCTTTTCTAGGTACTAAAGGACAAGGGCATATTGTGTATTGCAAAGACTTATGTTGCGATTACAGAATGTAATTTTTTTTTACTAGGTTATTTCTGACTTTTCTCTTCTATAGGTGCTTTTAGTTGGATTTGTAACCAATGTTCTGATTCCATCTGCTATTTTTATCTCTATTGTCTATGTTCTGCTCACAGTTAAAACATACCTCTGAGAGAAGTATACCAAATTACACGTAACCTTTTGAATGTGGAAGTCTGTACTTGGCTACTAGCCAAAGATATACTTAAAAATTTCATCAGTAGTTGAAACACCTTGATGATAACTTTTCTTGCTCTGCTTTATTTCTTTAAGTATTTAAAATACAGTTCAGCTCAATACATCTTTGAAGAAAAATCATGACTTTTCTATTTAAAAAAGTCCTCCTTTTGGGAATTCAGAGCTTCTAAATCTTTAGCTCTTAAGCTCGTCACATATCTCTGGCTTTCATATAGTTAAATGCCTATGAGAAATTTCCCAGATTTTTAAAAATAAACATAGCAGAATGTGTATTTTCACAGGGCTGACTAATACTTATATTTCCTTAAAATGAAGAGCTATCAAGTAAAATTTTTCATAAATAGTAGAATAATTATACAATTGTATATAAATATTCTTAAATGCAATAAAGTTGATGATGACTGTAATAAATACACTTTTTTGAGCTTTTTTTGTTGTTGTTGTCATGTTGGTTGATTTTCATAATACAATTAAAGTTCATGGTTAGCTGGCAATGGAAATCCTGTAGTAAGCCACTGGTTCATCACTCTGCTGGTGTCTGGTTTTAGACAATTGCCAGAAAGAGATGTTTTACAAAAGCTATAGCACTTCAGCAAGGGGAAATCTTACGCTAATCTCCATAATGGGAAGCCCTTTTACATGCTAGAATTGCAAGACCCTAATGTTCAAAGACATACAGCTTGAGAAGATATAAAACTGCTCTTGTTTTATGAAGCATATATTGTCATCTATTTATATATTATCATAGGATTCAGGAGCTTTCTGTATGGAAGAGAAGCTTGTAAACAAATATTTAAGTGTCAACTTCAGTGTTCATATCATGCCCACAGTTAGGCATGTCTCTGCTGTAGGTCTTAATTATGGTGAAATTTCACTCCTTGGAAAATTCCAGTCCCACAACCTAAATTCTGTAGTTTGAGGTTCATTACTTAACAACGTTAGAAGTTTTCCTGCAAGCAGAATTTTGCAAGTCTATCTACACAAGTAATCTGGCAGATTTTTTTTTAACTGCTCAGATGTATGCTATACAAAGTTGGTTTTAAGGGAAAGGTCAGCAATAATTAAGCAGTCCTAAAATGTAGTATTAAGTAGAGAACATAAGAATAGTGAATGCACCTGTTAGATTAAAAGTTCTTTTGTTAACTGGTAACTTAGCAGCTGGTAACTTGTACAATATGAAGCATAGATCTTATGTTTCTCCTTGAGATTAATTAGCTTTGTAGCATTAATCAAACAGGCTGGGGAGCAAAATCAGAATGCATATTCCTGTGTGATTTTCTGACATCCCATTTGTTTAATGGAGCCATTTGGATAATTGAGATCCGTACAGGTAATTTAGCTAAAGTGCAATCTACAGGAAAGATTATCTAGCAATTTACTTGTGTTTATCTCAGAGTTTTTTGTCTTGTTTTTCTCCCTAGTTATTTATATGCATAGCTCAGTAGTTTTAAAAGCTTCTCTTCTGCAGAAGAGGGAATCTGCTTCAGAATACCCCATTTATAATAAGTATACTAAAATATAAAATTTACAATAACCTTTGCATTGATGAAATTATGGTACATTGAATTTAAGAAAGTACCCCAAAGCATGTAGTTAAGAGGAGTTCCTATTCAATATCCCTGAAAGCGTTCTTTGTTTGACTTCCCCTTCATCCAAAAAAAGCAGAATTCTTGTCAGTGCTGGACCATACTGTCATGAGATCCTACTCTTCCTTAAACTTTTATTTTTTTGGTTTTTGACATTTATTGTAAGAAAGGTTTCAAACCAACAAGTGATTACACTGCTGCTGTTGTTAACAAGTATGGAAGAAATTACTGTTTATGGACTATTAGGAGCTGCACCCACACATGTAGCAAGGAAAGGCTGCAGATAAAATTTCAGGCACCCATCTGGAATATTACAGGCAATGCCACCCTTCATAGGTGGCTTAGCTCTATGGGTCATAAAACAATTGTTCTTGGATTTATTAAATATATATATGAATATATACATATGTGTATTTCTGTTAAGTGAATTTTAATTGCATCTTACCTTAAAAATCTAACACAAACACTTGGTCTGTCTATCACAGATATTCCCTGTAATCATTGCAGAGATATAAGATCCTTAATGGGATAATTCAGATTTAGAACCTCATTTGGTGACCTGAACTGCTCTTCAGAAAAGCATTGCTTTTCTGTCTAGAGTGGATATAGGCTACTCTGCCATTCTATTTTACATGCTGTAGTCTATGGTGTGACTATCTCCCTTTTCAGCTTATGCCTGTCTTCCTAAGGAGATGTCATCTATACCCAGATCGTATCCATAGATTTCAGCAGCATTGGTCATCAACTAAAATACATTTGATTTGTAAGAAATTCCCAGCAGAAAGATGTCCTTTTTTAGAGTAATGGGTAATGTAATGGGAGGCACTGTATAATTTTTGCAATTATTAAAACAAACAAACAAAAACCCCGATCAAACAAACGACAGCAACTGAAAACAAACAAAGAAACCAAACTAAGCAACCACAACTCCAGCAGAGAGTATGGTTAGGTGAAATACCTTTCATTAGCTGTGGAAATGTAGTTTTGTAAAACTTGTTACTACCAACCAGAAGACTATGTCTGACTAATGCAAGTAGCTCTGAAAACTTTTTACATACATAGGACATTAAGTTTAACATTAAATTGAAATGTGCTGAAATACAAATGTATTCATAGTCTAATACTTAATATTTTAGAAATGTTAGCATCTTTGACACTTAAATGACATGACTGAAAATGCCCCTCCTTTTTTGAAATATGACTCATTTATAAATTAGAGGAGAGATTAAAAAGCATTGCAGTTCATATAATCCACAGTTCAGGCACATGGATATTACATTACTATCTCAGTCTTTCAAAATTAGGAAACATACTTTGTAAGGTACAAATTTGAGGAAGTATATTCAAATATCTTATTCTAGTTCAAAAATTCAGCACCTACTCAAGCTAATGGAACCATAAAAAACTATTAGACTGAGGCTTGCTGCTACAATTCTGACTACTTAAACAGAATTTTTTTAGTAGTCTATTATTAAATGCATTGTTCACAGGTGTTTGTTTGCCTTTCCAAGGTGTAGAAATTGTTTACACTGTTTCAAAGAAGAAAATTGCTTGCACGATACTTGCAGGCATATTGTCTTGTTATGCCTGAAGCTAATGTTCCTACATAGTGTACCTGTTAAATATCTGCTTGTGTAATCTTTACCCCAATACTACTTAATAATTTAGTGATTTAATGTTACAGGTGATGGCAGTGTGACTACTCTGGGTAGACTTTTTTGCTACTATTACTCATTGCGTGTGTAATACATTGCATTGTACACACGCAGCAATAAGTGCTGGCAAGATTAGCTCTTTATCTTTTAAAGCTTAACTGGAGTCAGATGGGATAGCAGGCAACTCTTAAGTGTTTCCAGAGTGCTGTTCATCTGATGTTTCTTGGAGGGTAGAGCTCAGTTGCCTAGAGCTCATATATCAAGCACTGCAAACATGAGGCAATAACAGAAAACCCAACTAGTAGCTAGGGATGTACATTTGGGCTGTAAAATGAGGAAAAAAACAACATCAAGCTGGGCACTGGAGGTGTATGTTTGGGTTACAAGGTAGAAATAATAGAGACAACTGACAGCAGTCGTATGTCTCGTGATGTATGTATATATGCTTAAACCTGGACAATGACACAAGTGGGCTATTATTATAGCTGTGGTATTCATGCTGCTTTAGTAAGTGTGTCACTACTTCCATTTGAAACCTTTTTATTCACAATTTTTCAACTCAGCATCTCATCTAGGAGCCTTGGGGTTTTTTTTTTTTTTCTCTAATAAAATTCTAGCAAGGCCTCACATGATACGTGTAATTCACTTCCCTCACCACCAGATGCATTGTCCTTCAGTGTGTATTGATTTGCTGTCTCAGGATTTACAAAACTCAAGTTTAAAACACTTTATTTGGGTATCTTATGTTTTTTAAGGCATCTCACTGGTGTTCATTAAGCAAAAGTAAAAATGGGAAAAAGAAGAATAATAGAAGTCACAGTATTTTTTCACTTGATATTATCTATCTCAAGATGTGGTGTTCAGTACTAGAGATACTTGTTGAATGGGATTGTGACCTCTTTTTAATAACCTCTCACTACTGCAGTATTAACTGCCTTGCAATGATGCTACATGATCCAGGATTTAGGCATAAATCGAACAGAATGCATCGTGATTTCAGATGCTCACCACTGTGACTGTGAAATTTTGTTCTTTATCTTTTTCCCTTCATAATCTGATATGATGTGCCCTACCATTTTTAATTAGGTTTTATTTTTGTTTTAGTGTTTAAAAATTTGGTAATTCCTCTCTTTCTACACAGTTACTTGTGTTTTCATAGGAAATTTTCTTGACTTTTTATTTTCAGTGCTATAATTTTTTATCAGATAACTGAAGATGTAGAATATTTAAGCAGTATCTGTAAGGTCAAAGAGTCAGAGGGGTGGGAGAAGTCCAGATTAGGTATGCTAATATGCTCCTTCAAGAACAAGTAAATATCAGCTAAACACATTCTGCCAGAAAAAAAAAAAATGGTTCTGAAATAAAAGTGAGTTATGCTGATTACGCTCAACAGTGTTTTGGACATCCCCTTCTGCTCCCAGCTGGAACCAAGCACTATCAAGAAGACAGTAAGGGAATAATTAAATGGAATTAAGAAGCTGGAAGAATAAACTTTGGTGGGTTGTCTCTGTTTTGGGGCTGGCTTGGGTAAGGGATATATTTGTTCCATCACTGGGGCACGCTGTTCACCTTTAAGTAGCATGCTTTTTTTCTAATAAGCGTTGCACTGCAGAAGGCAATTATGCACAGTATTGCAAACTAACTCTCACTAGCTTGGGAAACAGATTGTAGTGTTACAGTGGATAGATTTCTGAAAAATTTAGCTTAATGCTCAAAAGCTGCAATGCAATGGTTGCTGAAAAATTATTCTGGAAGAGTGTGTTTAGGGTGCATTCCTAGCCTCAAATAGGATGTCGAAGGACTAGATGATGTGCAGAGTAGAGTGGTAGGATGGCTAAAAAGTGTAAACTGAATTCCACATGGTTACGGGTTAAACAGACTGGGGAGGATTTTTCCACCTGGAAGAGACATGGTAGTTTTTGCCACCATGAAGCATATCAAATCGTGGTAAGTACCAAAAGTAGAATAAGAAATAATTATTAATTGTTTCTCATAGTGCCAGGAGTAAAGACATCCTGTGAATCAGTCAGCTGAAAGGCTCAAAACATGTAATGCTGCAGCAGAAGCTATTTGTCCCATGGAGTGGAGGCCCAAAGTGTACACAGACAGGTTCAAAAGATTAAGACGACTTCACAGAAAGGAAAGGCAATTGTGAGGGCAATTAAACTCAGCCTTACCTCTACAGGCTTTAGGGATTTCTAAACTGCTGACTATTGGAGGCTGAGAAAATCAGGAGAAGCATCTTATATCTTCATCTGTGTGCTATTTCCTAAGGCATCTGCATCCCCTTCCTTCTCCATGTGATTGGTGGCCATAAAGCAGTGCTCCTGAGTCACAGCAAGCACTTGTGCTGGTTAGCTGGTAGTCTGGCTAAGAAAGGTGTTTATTTGAGCAACATCCCCAGGGAGAAGGATTTTAGCGTGCTTTAGTAGCAACAGTGATGCTTGGTTTTAGAAAATACTTAAACACTTTCTGAAGCAAATCAGTTGGCCGTTGCCCCTCTACATTTCTACTTGGGATGTAGGTTCTGATCCAAAATTCTGACAAATATGAACCAGCACATAAATCGCACAGCTGATTACATGCCCTCAAAATTTCTGAAATTTTTGACTCTGCTGACTTCTCATGCAAGCGAGGACTGAGGGCATAAAGAGAGCCACCCATTTGTGACAAGGTAAAGTCTTGCTGTGATGAACAAAAACATTTCTCTCTTAAGGACTGTAACTCTCTGTCCATCATTCATATTTTCTGCAGATTTTCTGAATTATGGGGAGTGGGGGTGGTATAGAGATGACAGCAATCACTGTGGCTTGTAAATGTGAAATTTGATTTCCCACTTTTGTGGGGCCCAGCAAATCTCTCCAAAGTTTGCTGAGATATGAGGGGCATCTCTGCTCCTGGTCACCTGGCTGCTCGGCTGCAAACTGCAGGTGAGTGAAGAGGAGTTGCAGAACAGCTAATAGAGAAAAGAGAAGGGAGAGCAGGAGCATGGAAACAAGTGTTACATTTACAGTCTTCTAAGCTTTCTGAGGAAATCAGTAGCTGCTAGAGGAAGGAACAGCAATGTATTTATCCTAGAGCAAAGGAAAATGGTGTTTCTGAAGGTGGACAAAAATCTCACCTGGGAGTAGACAGGTGGTATAAAGTTCCATGTTTTGTAAGGGAAGTTTTAAAATTTTGAAGCTTGTAAGTCTAAATTTCCAAATTGGGGAAATACAGCCGGGTACATCATGTCACTGTTTCTACTCTGGCTCTCAGCAGAGTTTAAATTGAATGACCAGAATTGTATTGATGCAGTCCCTGTTTAGATAAACTTTTTTTCTGGACTTGATATAGAGTAATTGTGAAGAGCAAGTATCATTTAAGAATGTTGCACTGTGTATAGGTGTAACTGTTTTCTTCTCTTTAATGCTCTTTTTTTTTATCTTTTAAGAGGCAGTGCTGACTCACATGTACAAGGTTTTATCAACTGACCACAGAAAAATTAGAAAGGCAAGTAGCACATTAATTAAACTTAATCCTGGGCCAATTTTCTAAGTGAATACATCATCTTCTTGGTTATTCCACTAGATTAGTGTAGTGGAAATGGAATTTTAGTCTTATTCTACTACAAGGGTGCTAGTGACTCTTGGATGGAAAAAAACTTATTACTTTATGCAGGTGGAAAATATAAGAATAACCTGTATGGAAGTGAATTAGTCAAGTTTTAATAACAAACACATTTAGTAAATATGTGAGTGCAATGATTTACCATGAGAGGTGAGAACTGAGTGACAGGCCCTTTCAGGACAATGGGTGAGGTTTTATAACTGCCTATAGTGCACACACCTATCTCTACAATTTACATGTCTGAATTATGTAATTTTGTTGTTCTGTAATAGCTACTGTCCTCAAATCATATGAGCAACATTACCTATTCTCTATTCACTATCATTTGAAACTAAGTGGGTTACGCCTGGATTTCTCTCTCCTTCCTGTAGTCGTAGATGGAAAGTGCTGCAGAGCTCGAATGACACTGAGGTGCAACCAAGGAGGACATTCGATTAAAAAAAAAAAAAAAGAATGCTATTTTGTATGTAAAAACATGACCTGGAATTTCTCCAAGAGCAGCTCTAAGTCTTAGATTACTCTTGTGACTTGAATTATTAAATTAAGCCAAAGCAGGAGTAGATTTAGTGCCAAGGAGACTCTCAAGGCTGAGAGCAATAATTAGAAAGGATAGACCTTAGTAAGTGAAGCAGGCTTTTTAGTTAAATCATGGACTGTCTTGAGACAGAGGTTGAAGTATGAGGGTGCTGAATTGCCTGAGGGGAAAAGAAGGGACAGGGGGTCTCTTTTGACTGAGCCTGTAAGCTTTCTGACTATATATAAGCATACTGAAATATTTCAGTGGCCCTTGCTGCTGCATGTCTTTGAGAAGGATTGAATCTTGGAGATCATCCTGATACCTCTCAGATGAGAGGGAAATTGCAACTATACCAATTCCACATTCAATAGGGTGGAAAACCTGGTTTATTTGTTAACCAAAGACAAGGTTTCTTTTCAGATTTCATAAGAATGAGTCAGTATCTTTTCCCAGTGCATTATCCATTTGATATTGGAAGCATTGTACAAATCACATTGTGATTTTGGTAGTAAAGAATACATATGGCTACTGTATGAAAAAGAAATGCAAATAAAAGTCTGTGTTTTGCTGATGGTTATAAATTCCTCTGCCTTTTAGTGGCATAGCTGGAAAATCAGGTTAAGCTTCTGGGCATGAGCACAGTAGGCTGCTGTATTTATTCTGTGTAATCTTATTTTTTTCCTTTCTAATCTTTTTTCCCTTTTTAATCTTTGTTTACTTGCTGGACTTCCCTTTGTAGCCTCCTTCCTGTTACTACATGCTGGGTTCTGCTCTCTCGCGTTGTTTACTGAAGCTTAGACATGAAAGGACAACAAAATGGACATATTAATCAATTAATTGTAGCTTGATCAGGGTTTCATTCTTTCTTCTTGTTGTTTAAAGTGTTTTTATTTACAACAGCATCCAGTTGAGTTATTGATTCATGTAGCGTGACAAAGTCACTTTCTTGCAAGCTGAGAGTCTAAAAACTGCATTTGATCAAGGCATTGCTCTAATTATGGATGGTGTCAAGAGTTCTGAGCCACAACTCAACTTTCCTTGTGGCCTAGTGCTGAAGGCAGAGAGAGGGGGAGAGTGTTTACATAGCAAAACAGACACTAAGCAGAGAACACAAAGAAAGAGTTTGAACATCTACACAGTGGCCTTTTATTCAACTATTTTTACCTTCAGAGTCTACCCTCTCACCTTTTTTCTCTTAAGTAAATAGCAAGCACGTTCAGTCTCTCCTCTTGTCAAGGGTTTATTTATCCTTTCTAGTTCATTGGAGGAAACTATTTGTTAGATATGTGCTAAAAAGGCTATCATTCACATGAGGTGATTGGGACCTGTCTGTTGCTCAGGACTTTTGGCAGTTTTAAGTGTCGGGATAATTTTTTGTTGTTTTTTTTCTCTTCCTTTTTAGAGTACAGTTTTCCCTCAGGTACCTTTTCATCCTTTCTACCATAGAGTATTACTTATAACTGAAATAAAAAAGTGTATCTTCTAGCCCAGCTCTACTTGCTGGCTTCTTAAAATTCCTGTGCATTTAAGATTTGCAAAAGGGATATTAGAACTCAGAATAAAGATCTCTTTGAATCAGGTACATCCCCGTGACAGCTTGACTGACTGTGGATAAGTTGCAGTATTTTGGAAAATTACTGCTTGCATGTGACTAGGAGAGCATTTTGTATGTAATGGCTGATGCTCATTGAGTTACATCTTCACTGACCGTGGCCTAACCACATTTGAGATCAAGCTACTGGGAAAATACAGGATTTTAACTGCTAATGGAGTCTGCTACTGGTCATATCAACTCTATCTACTAGTACCCAACTAAAGATCCACAATGCTTTCCTGTTGGTACTGTTTTCTCCTCCCTATGCTTAGGCAATGCAAGGGAGATAGTCAATTTGATTGCAGGGGTCAAGATTTTGCTGCACAAGTGGATATGTGTTAAGTAATTTTGAGGGATAAGGAGGACAATGGATGACATAGTGTCTTATGTCTTNTTCTATCACTTGCTTTGTATATTAACTCATTATTATTCTCCTTATTATTGTTGTTTTCTTTTCTCCTTGTGTTGTTTTATTACACTGTCCTTATCTCAATACATGGTTCTTACCTTTTTCTCCTCCTGGGGGGTGTGGAGGGGTAGGGGAGGTGGTGGGCAAGTAGCTGCATGGTGTTTAGTTGCTGGCANCTCATTGAGTTACATCTTCACTGACCGTGGCCTAACCACATTTGAGATCAAGCTACTGGGAAAATACAGGATTTTAACTGCTAATGGAGTCTGCTACTGGTCATATCAACTCTATCTACTAGTACCCAACTAAAGATCCACAATGCTTTCCTGTTGGTACTGTTTTCTCCTCCCTATGCTTAGGCAATGCAAGGGAGATAGTCAATTTGATTGCAGGGGTCAAGATTTTGCTGCACAAGTGGATATGTGTTAAGTAATTTTGAGGGATAAGGAGGACAATGGATGACATAGTGTCTTATGTCTTGGGGGTTGAACTAGGTGACCTTTAAAGGTCCTTTCCCTTCCAAACCACTGCATGATTCTGTGAACTGGAAATTTTGAAGAGAGAAAAAAGAAAATGGAATCATACCAGCTAATCAGTACCTTACAGACTTCGCTTAGCGGCAATTACCACTGCCCAGGGTTTGGCCCAGGGTCATTATCAGAAGCAGCTGCCTGCCCAAGTAATTGGGAGAGGCTACAGCTGGGAGGGGTCACAGCTGGGATAAACAATGATGCCTGCCCCCTATATAAGGGGAGGGCCAGCCTGGGGTGGGGTTACTTGTTTTCCATGTGTCCTAACGTGTGGCTTCAGCTTGTAACCGGAGGAGGGAAGATGGTGTCTCAGGTACAGCCTTGTGGTTTCTATCACTTGCTTTGTATATTAACTCATTATTATTCTCCTTATTATTGTTGTTTTCTTTTCTCCTTGTGTTGTTTTATTACACTGTCCTTATCTCAATACATGGTTCTTACCTTTTTCTCCTCCTGGGGGGTGTGGAGGGGTAGGGGAGGTGGTGGGCAAGTAGCTGCATGGTGTTTAGTTGCTGGCAGAGGTTAAAACACAACAGCATGTGCATCTTGTTTACTTGTGGGTCAGCTTTGAGCTAAATTTGAGCTAAAGAACTTGCGTCTATTGAAAGTACTTCCAATATGGCTGAAGGTCATGCTCTGAAACAAGAAACAAGCAGCATTTGGAAGTGGCTTTTCAGTCAAAGGGGTAGAGTCGAAGCTCCTAACTGCACTTAAATAGTGTACTTTCAGAGCTCAAGCAGAGATTCTATTAGGCAACTTCCTGGCTTGTATCAGGAGATCCTTCCACTCCCATATGCTGGTGTTATTTAGGAAACTTGACCTATGCATGCAGCATCAATAATAACCACATATTCATTCTGAAATAATCTGGAAATAAACAAGTAGTTTTTACATTCATGTAAATGCAAACGAGAAAGAAATGTGTTTGCTCTGTTTTCTGA
The DNA here is from genome assembly GCA_013399075.1 of Chloroceryle aenea. Classification (NCBI taxonomy): domain Eukaryota; kingdom Metazoa; phylum Chordata; class Aves; order Coraciiformes; family Cerylidae; genus Chloroceryle; species Chloroceryle aenea. The sequence continues at coordinate 70,305 of VWZY01013470.1, read as the reverse complement.
GTATTTTTTCCAATCCATCCTCCCCAGTGGCGATGGTTAATGAAAAAAATTATTTTATTAATTAGGCATTCAAAACAATGCAATTTGCTGGAAGCAACTTGCTTGGAATAATCTTCTATGCATCATAACCTTCTATCTTTATATTTAATTGCTTTTTTTTCCCCCCCTTCCTTCCTCTGGAGCACTCTTTCAAAAATCTCTCCTGACCTTTCATGCTGCTTTTGCATTTCATGTAATTTCAGTTAAGAAATGTTTAAGTACTAAAATAATCACTTCTACTTTTAATCTGTTTATGCTCTTTTTCCTGGCTCTTGTTTTTTCACTGTAATTCCTGCTGATCGCAATGATGTCTGTGTTAAGGGAAGAACTGATCTCTCCCAGTTCTTAGGAGGACTGGTTCACAATAGGTCATCCTTTAGTCAGTCAAACACCTACCAAGATATATTCATCATATGTAAAAGACTCATCAAATTGGGGTCATAAAGACTTACACAAACTCGGGTAAAAGAGAACTTCTCTAACTTCAAGTGAATGACCCCACTTGAAATGTCAGTAGAGACTACACCTTGATATCAAGAAGTGCATTGTATAGGGAGGTGATAAATCTGTAGAGATAAGTGGACAGGCTGTTTATACCAACCAGATTGAAGGATCTAAATAAGCTGACTAGTTTAACACATCTCCCTAGATTGTCTGCTTCACAGATGGAAGGAGAGATATGCAGTGAATGGCTGAGAATACCTAAGTTAAGCACTCTGCTCATGAAGCAAGCCTAGGGAAAGCATCTGCAGCTCCAATAACTTAGCTTTCTAGGTATGTGATACAAATATTAATACAGCTCTTGCTTTTGGGCCTTGCATTCTGCTTCTGAGAGTGGTCACTCAGGTGGAGCCTGATCCAAACCCTCTGCAGAGAATCTTTCTGCAGCCTCCCATATGGGGCTTGAAGCAGATTGACTGGGAGGAATCCTATATGTCTTTGAACTCTGCTCTGATGAGCAGACTTACCTCAGATTTACAACTTTGTCACTGTCAGCAGAAAGTGGCTCCCTGACAGCAATGTACCAGTGACAAAGGAGCTCAGAGAGTCAAGTCCATCAAAGTAAATGGATGTGAAGGAGATTATATGGCAACTCTGTCATATATAATTAAAGAATAAAACAGAAGTAAATTGCACTCCACTGAATTTACTGTGTCTACATAACTAAGTGCTACTCAACTTGAACAAAGTTAAATCAAGTCAGGTTTTCAGCTATGGCATTCTTTTCATCTGCATGAATGCTCACATACTGATATTTTGGCTTACAAAAGTTGAAACAAGCAGCTGAAGATAACTTATCTGACTATAACTAGAGATCAGTGGCAGAAAAGTCTCTCAATATATAATGAAAAATGGTGAGGATAACTGAGACTATTTCTGTCTGCTTCTCTGCTGAAGAACTGTCTGGTCCTACCAGCATCAGTTAATTACCAGCCTTTAGCCACCGCCAGTACAAAGGGTTCAGTGTAATGCATGTTCTGTGCACTCATTTGCAGAATCAAGGAAATAAAATTCTCAGAACTGGACGGCAGTCTCAGAGCAGCCATGGACTTATTATTTCAATTTGCTTCCCTTCCCTCACCCTCCTGCTGCTGACACAGCACTTGAACAAGCTACCTCTCTGGTTCTTTCTCCATGTCACCCTTGGCAGCAGCAGGAGGAGGAGGAGGCTACTACTGCTCCCATCCTTGAGCAGTGAAGATCTATGCTACTCTGTTACAAAGCTCATGGCAGAGCTGTCAGGTTTTAAGACAGGCATGATTCACAGCCAGTTTTTTTACATTTAAACAAGCTTGATTTACACATCTGGTATCTCTGCTAGTGCTAGTGCTTCCTTCTCTCTTTTTCTTTTTTTTTTTTTAAAGATAATTTGGTATTTTGTTGTGAGTTTACTGAGAGTCTAATATGTTATGTTCAGCTAAGCACAGATTTTTAGCCTCAAAATCTCTACATTATACAAAAGTTAAAAAGCATGTTCAGAGATGTAGACCTGCAGAAAACCCTTCAAATTCCCAAACAGCAAATAACTTCTGAGTCAATGTTTTTTCTGCAGTTGTGTATACGTTGTCTTCATTTTGCTTTGTATTTGCTGAGGAAGCAAGTGGATTACATGAGTGCCAGTCTGAAAGAGAGGATCTAGCCTGAATAAACACAGAAAGAAATAGGGAGATTTGCTACCCCTCACTATTTTTTTTTTAACATGTTTCATTCTGAGGTGCCTATATTTCTTAAGTGAGACTACCCATATTCTTAAGAGGTTTGCTTGACATCTTGCAACATTGGTCTCTGACTTGTTGGAAAGAGAGTATAGAGGAGTGCTCCAGGGCTGCTAATCTCCTCTATTGCAATAGCTGGTCTGACACTGGTGTAGAGATAGTGCAGTGAATCTTTTAATGAGCTTTAGCTAACTGATTGCCTCTTGGGTATAATAACTACAGAGCAATGTAGGGGGAATTTTGGGTCCTTTGGGGAACATGATTCTTTACACCTCTTGTCAAGGCTGTGACTAAATGTGACAAATTATTTCTCAGTTTTACCACTCACAGTTTTGCCTAATGGCAGACAGAATTTTTGAAGAATTTATATTTACTTGTACCCAGGCTACAATTTAAATAGGCAGAATTGCTTGTAGTACATGATGCTTACCAAGGTTATTTTCTCTCACTAAAAAAAAAAAAAAGTTTAAAAATAAAGTTTGATAGTAAGCAAAATAAACTGGTTGGCTTTAGCAAAAAAAGAAGCCATAATCCCCTTGTGAAGTTATTAACTTCCTGTAATTTAGCTTGTAGAAAAGCATTTTCATAATGTGTAGTGCTAGTGAGCATTTAGTGTACCTTTGTTTACAACAGAGGATGGTCTATGTTTTGCCTGAGATCTCATCTTGGGCAGTCTAAAAGTGATTATGGAATAGTAATATGGCAGCAAGATGATGAGCAGCATTATTACTTCCATGGTGTGTAGAGTCTTGATGATCTAGGTTGAGTTTATTTCCCATGTGAAGAAAATAAAGACCTGCCTACCTCCAAGTACAGCTTTAATTAAGAAGGTATGTCTGGAAAATTATTGTCAGCAGATAAAGCAGTGAAAAAGTGCTAGTGAAGGTAAAGCCTGCATTTTAGTGTTAAGATGGAGTGTGAGGTGTCTGCCATGTAGACACAAAAGAGGTGACCATGGAGCAGAGGAACTCGTAACTGTCATCTTTGTCCCAAGAGCTTTTCTGAACTGGCCTATAGAATAACAAAGTCCATCAAGGAGAATAAGGTTATAGAAAAGATGCAGCAGTCTTGACACCACACCGAGATAAGGTATCTTATAAAGCTGTTTTTGCAGTGCTCTGTTCTGATTTGAAGGTAACAGTACAGCAAGTGACTGAACCAATAGACAAATGCATTTCCATGCCTAGTCAAGTCCTTAAATTTAGTCCTTTTTATACTTTATGCCAATACATAAAACACTGCTAAATGTGAGGGTTGTTTTTTTTTTTGGTAGGAAATGTATTAAATCTGAAGGGCTCCATTTGGATGGGAAAAGATTGCTGTTTATTGGCCACTTAACTTACAGCCATAGTTAATGTAGGACTGGTTTGAATCTTGCAAGATTCCCTCTGTCATTTTTGATGGGACTGGAGATAAACTCTACAAAGAGAGTATCTCTTATTTTTCACCTGTGCAGATGAAGTGCCAGAATCTTCAGTCCATCTAACATACTGTGAAAGATACATTTAGTAGAAGATATGTCTGCTTTTAGCCAAACAATGTCGACAAGAAGCACATAGGTCACAATACGGTATTTTTAAAATGTGGTCTAAAAGTTTAGATGAACTTACCTGTCCTTGATGACTTGCTTATGTAGTTTATGGTTAAAACTGTGAGTATTTCACACAAGACAGGTAAGCATTTGCACTAATGCTTAGTAGTACATTTTTCTAGATCACTGCCTGATTTTCATATAGGATTGCTTTTGTAGTGAAGATGCTTTTCATGTTAAATTGACAATTTAGGTAGAAAAAAAAGTCCGTAAACTCTCTGGTATGCTTAAACAAACTTGTCCTCTGTCCAGTGCTGTCAAAAGGGAGAAGATTCCATTGAAAAAAAGGTCACTATCACTTGGTGGATTTCTCAAGCTTCTGCAAATACAGGGCATCTAATTTGTTAGCTAAGCACTTCAGTTCTAAAGATGTACAGTGATTAATTTTCGAAGTCAGTAACAGCATCATAATTTCTGGGGGATCCAACTGTATGGAATATTATGTTAATAAATCATCAACCCTGAAAATCAATACTCCAGTGAACTGAATCAAGTGAAACTGTTTCTGTTGCACAGTTTAACCCACAAAGTTGAAAACTCTGTTATCCAAGTTCATAAAATTTCCATCAGCTGATTAGGCCAGAGCCATCACACACAGCTCCGCAGACTCAATGTCAGACAAACCTTATCAGTTGATTATTTTTTATGTCAACCCATCAATGTGTCTGGGATGTTATATTATGATATTTGCTTCATCTGAAGTTGTCATGAACTGCCACTTTATTTGTACCCTGAAGAGGTGTCAAAGGTTAGGTCTGACCTGGTTTTTACTCCTTGTAGACTGCTGAATTTCCCTCCTGAACCACCTGTTTACTCCTCTACCTTCTTTTAAATCTACTTTTTCAGAAAAGCTAATAGCTCTATTAATTTTCCCAAGTTTGCTTCTTGGTCAAGTACACAGCACAATGAAATGTGCACATGTATGGAAACATGCTTGCCATCCGTGCCAGGACATTTATATTCTCATGTTAGAATTGTTGGTAGAATGTTTGTGTTCACTGCATTTACCTGTGTTTTGCTGCTCTCTGGAAGTCTAATGAAATTGGTGGTACTTCCTTTTCAAGCTGGCGTTACTCTTACTCTAGTGATGAAAAGAAAATTTCATGACAGCATTTTACACTGTGCATAGGTACATCTGTCACAAATATTATTAAAGATAAACAGAAAGTTAGTTAGGAAACCTGATGATGGGTAACCCAAGTCTGGTGCTAAGGCTGAATCCAAATAAACTACCTGTGTAAGAATGAAAGCAGATTCCCTCTCCAGTGTGAGAATGTTAGGACTTTCCTGCTTTCTGTCACTATTGAAAGCAATCTAAATTTTATAGTACATTTGTATACATTACTCAGATTCTGCAACACTAGTATCTAGAAGCTTTTAAAGTTCTAAGAGAAACCCAGTGATTTTTATCCATTTTAAAAGTAAATATACTGTAACTCTTCACGTTGCTTTGGCATCAATTCAGTGATGCCATGATAGTGATGATCAAGATTGTTCTACCTTGTGAAGAAAATCCAAAGAGCATTTCTTTCTAGAAATTCCATGTCTTTCTTCTTTCTCATCTCTAAATGTTCTATTTTATCTACTGTTGTTTTCAGCAAGAGCATTGATACAACCCTGAAGATGAAGCCATAGGCAGAAAATCTTCTGTTCTCATGTGATCAATTTTCCAGCTTCAGTTTTAATTTGACAGGAAAACAAAAAAGCTGGGGGAGTAGTTTGAACTAATACTGGTGTAATCAGAAATACTGATTTTGGCTGACTTTGCCTGCATGCTTTCTTATGGTCCTCTCTGTCTCTCTGCCCAGAACATCTAGTAATGCTCAAGTGGCTGAAAGAAGGCAGAGTCTGTCAACTAACAATGATCATTTTATTTTAGCATCTTTTGCTTCCTTGTACTCATCCATCATCTCTTGCAACGTCCTTTAAGCATACTCCTGGAAGCTCTGGTATTATGTGGATGAGGTTATTCGCTCTCTGTAGTGAGATGGTGTTAATAATACATGGCATCTGGGGTTTTTCTACTCTTCTATGTTTTTTGTGAGTTCTTTGTGTCAGACTAACTGCAATAGCTTCGCATTTTAAGTTCATATCCATTTTCCTAATTGTTGTGACATTTTGAATTTAATTGTATCCTTTTACGTAATAGTCATTATCGTGGTTGTAGTGAGTTTACTCTTCCTGTCTTTGCAAAGAGGTGGTGAGAAACACACAAACTTATGTCCAAATAAAAATCAGACTGTTTGTTTTATGTATCACACATTATATCTCTACTTGCCAGGACAGGGATACGCAGAGCATCTGCAGGCTCCATAGGGGCAGGTGCACCTATTCTGTCTCCTGCTTCCACCTCCAGTGCTGCCCCTTCCTGTTCTGGTGCAGTGAAGTCTTCCTCTGTACATAATACCTCCTGCTTGTCTTTTTCCCTCCTGGCCATGCTGTGAATGAAAGACTGCCTTAGGGCTATATGAACTTTAAAGAGATAACTGGAGCTTTGCAGATTTATAAAATTGTTATTGGACATCTGATGTCTGTGAACTTGATAGACTTTGCCTCAGGGCTGTGTGGGTTTAAGGGCTCTGAAGGATTTTAAGATATAAAAATGCTTTTAATAACCAGGTAACTCAGATTCAGATCTTAAAAAAAAATCATGCTGACCAACTACAATAGATTAATACAAAGTTAAATATGTCTTCCCCAATCTTTATTTGAAATACATATTGCTAGGAGAGACATTGTAGTTTTATTCAATGTAATTCATGGGGCAAATGCAGAAATACAGTTGAGAGGATGAAACTAGGTGTATCTGTAACAGGTCAGAAGACATCTTTATTAGAAACTATTTCTGGGGAAAAATCCTGAGATCCTTCCACCTTAAAAAAAAATTACACATCAGAGAATTCTGTTTAATTTTTTTAACCAATATCTGGAGTACTATTTTAGCTCTGATATTCACCAGGATGGCAAATAATCACAGCTGCTGTCCAGTGACCAGTCAGAGAAGAAATAATTTAATTATCTTTGGTATTAATTAAATTAATTAGTTCAACCTAAGTGAAGAAGACTGAGAACATCAATTGCTCCTCTCTGAGGACTGGAATGCTTTTTCAAATCAATGTTTGCTAGACGTGTTATGTCAGAATAAGGCAGTGGCTTAAAGTAACCTACTGTGGCCATGGAATCAGAGTGACATGTCTATGTATCACAACTTCCTTCATTTCTTGATCTGTGCTCATACTACTGAAATTTTCTTTAGAGGAAAGATCTGATTGAGAGAGTCATTATTCCAAAATGCCATGAAGTTCAGGGCATGAAGGACTAAAGGTCATTTAGATGTTATTAGTTACATGTTATTCAGACAGAGACTATCTTGTGCTTATTACAAATAGAACAAAATAATCCCAGCACTTTCTTCTAGGTGTATTGGGCAAGGGAACCAAATATAATCAAAGAAAATCAACTGTCAGTGATTAATCATAAGAATCGGGTTAAGACTGCATTAATTAGCACAATATATGGAAACTCAAGCAATGCACTGATCTTTGTCACTCTGGACAAATAAATAAATGAATTGAATTTGGTTTTGACAGCAACACTTTCATAGGTTCCAAGGTAAAGGGATTTAGTTTCAAAGACCTACAAGAAAAAAAATGGTAATAGGAGTTTTAGATATCAGCCTGAGGAGGTTTTATTTGTTACCTTAGAAATTCCATATCAAACATAACAAACAGTACACAAAATTACATAAAAAAAAAAAAAAAAAAAAAAAAAAAAAAAAAAAAAAAAAAAAAAAAAAACCAAAAACCCCACNAAAAAAAAAACCAAAACCCCACCCTCCAATGCCAAATATCCTCACACATACCCTTACCTCAATGGAACACTTGTGCTCTTTCACATACTGAAAAGGAAACCCTATAGCCAGTCATGATCAAAGGGATCTCTGATCTTCTCTAGCTGTCTCCAGTAAGGAGCTGATTTCATTTACCTACTCCTCTTTCAGCATGGCCTGTAGTAACAAAATAGCAACAAAGCTACATTTGACAGATTGTGTCACACAAAGCCTTCATTTCCTATTTCTTGAACAGTTGTTAATGTATAAGCAAGCGTTCTTTATTATTCCAAGGAAGATTGGTTTCTGTAAGAGCCTTTGATGAGGGAGTTTGTCAAAAAGCTTCTTGAAATTCTACTGCACTTTTACCTATTATGTTTGGATTTCAGTGGTCTTACAAAAAGTAAGTGGTTGCAATGCAAAGCATTCCTGTAATTCTAAGTATGGATTTAATATTGTCCTTTCTATTTGTTTTGGGTTGTTTTTTTT
>VWZY01013470.1:0-62093 GCA_013399075.1 Chloroceryle aenea | reverse complement strand
TTTTTTTTGTGGAGAGAGAAGCAGGTAGGAAATAAAGAGGAAGGGTGACCTTATAGGAGGTATTTGCACTACCATTCCTTTATCTTTTGGAATTTTAGAAGTCCATGTTAAAGATGTGCTTCCTTGTAGAAGACATGAAGTTTACTGCTTGGAGTTATTTGCTCTCTTAAAAACTGCTACCAGGGCATACCTGCTTTCAACCAATAGTTCTTAAGACTTCAGACTCCTGAAGCTTTGCAGACAATCAGAAGTCAAAAATATAAGGCATAGAAATCATGAATATTCAAATATTTCTAATGTCACGTCAGATAACTGGTATAGGATATTGTACTAAAATTAGCATTTATACCACTCTGCTCCTCAATCTGTTAATGAAACCTGTAGATAAGCACAGACTTACAGGAAAGGAGAAAGACATCTTCAACTGCCAGTGAAACCCTGGCGGGAGAAGGATGTAAATCTTCACAAACCAGCATTTTCCGCTCCTGTCTCTGTTTTTGAGGCATTCTTGTCTTGGGACTTTGATCTCATCTCCTCTGGCTTCCTTCACACAACCAAAGTGGCAGGAAGATAAAACCTAAAGCCCTCTTACAACATCAAAGGCTATTCCACCAGCATGGCCCTGTTGCTGCAGCTATTGTCATCACTAGGACACTGCTTCCTAATGTTGAGAGGATATTTGTCAAAGCACTATCAAAAATTTAACCTACAACTTTCCAGTGATGTTACTATTTAAATCTTATTTGTATCTCCTGGCAAAATCCAAGGCAACTTCAGGGATAAATTCCGAAAGACAAAACCAAATTATAATCTTGCTAATTGAGAAGTACAACAAATTAAAATTTAATGTAATATTCTTAATATGTATTGATGTCCCTCAAAACAGTTCCTTTCATGTCACCTTTTAAACAACTAAAGTAGTTTCTCTTGTTAAGATTAGTCATTTCATGATTTGTGAGTTCTTTGTATAAACCAGGATTAAAACAGAGCACTTAATTTGTGTTGAGTTGCTCTTCACTTTCACAAACGTGTTCTGAACAGCTCTGTGTCCGAATAGCTGAAGTAATTTGTTGTTCGCTTTCTTGCTTCTTCCTCTGCTGTCTGCCTGCCTCATTTTTTCCCCCCTTTTTCTTTAATAATGAGTCACATCTGTTATTCTACTTTTTTCCCTCATTTTAATTATGGTTTCTTACAGCATGGCCTGTAGCAAGGGTAGCCATGACTAAAATGTGTTAAAAAGGATGCAGATGTTAAAAGGTTTAGTTGCATTTTCTTATTTACTGATGCTGTACTTTTAATTTCAGAAATTAGCAGCAGTGCCTACTAGACCCCATATACTCTTTTCCCTATCTGATAGAAAATGAGTATCACACAGCATATTTCTGCTTCTCTCTTAAGGGAATGGGTTAAACTGGAATCTTGAGATGGCAAGAGAAGGGGAGATAGTTACAAGGTGGCCTTGACTAAGGGGATGGAAGTGATTTAGACAGTAGAGGAGAAAAAAGGTGGAGTATTCCTCACTGGCATACTTCTGAAGAAGACCAAGGCATTTTAAATAAAGCAGGTGTATCTTGATGTAGATTCCAAGCTATAAACATATGCAGACACAGAATTTTGTGTCTTGAGGACTCGTTTAGTAACAGTGCCAAATGCAGTATCTGAGGACCAGCACTTGTTACACAGGACTCTTCTGGATTTTGGAGCTGGCTAGAAATCTGGTTCTTTTGGGTGCCTGGAAAACTACCACCACTCCTCATTTCTACTTTTAATATGGTGTACATCCAAATCGGGATGAAACACTAAGGTTTGGTGGGGTTTTTTCATTATTTTCCTGGTGCCCTAAAAGAGCCCTGAACACTGCAGCTGCTCAATGAAATTACCATGCTTGTCAAAATCATTGTTCTTAGCAGCTGCAAAAAAAAAAAGTCTGTCAGCTGTAATGACAAATGCAGAGCTTTGTATCTGCAGGGTTATACACAAAGGTAAATCTGTCCTTGAGTCATGGACTCTCTTTGGGAATTTGGCTCTCTGGAGCAAATCCCTCAGGAATCCCTCCTGCCATTGATTTGAATGAAATGCTTTTAGACTTGGTGATCTAGCATTTCCTATCAGACCTTTGTTTTGTCAGGGATTTGTAACCAACTCTAGCAAATACATTACCATTGGGCTTGCGAAATAGTTGTAAAGTATTTACAAGCAGTTTGTGATATCTATTTTCTGAAATACAAACATAAGAGAGGGGAAGGTCTCATAAACCATTTAAATTATTTTCTGCAGCTACTCTATTCTTTGATAGATTCCTTCCATTTTTCAGAATGACTGACTTTATCTCCCTTTACATTCAGAAGTTACATTCAGAAATGTTTCAAAAGTTGTGTTCAGAGAAGTAGTTTTCATGAAACTTTATTGCAGCTGCAAAGAAGGTATAATCTTTAACTTCAGTTCACAGATGATACACTGTTGACAAAGCCAGAGGCTGTAGGTGGCTTCTAAGTCAGTTCTGCACAAGCTCTCTATGTGGAAAACTTTGGGAGCATATTTTAAAATAGTATCTCCTTTCACTGGAATATTGTGTCTTTCACTTCTGAAGAAAATAAAAGCAATTGAGTCTTAGGCTTTAAGCAAGATATTCCAAACCTTTTTACTGACCTAAGCAGATTTTACTGTGCCTCAGCTTTTCCTCTACCGAGACTACATGCAACATCCCTCACAAGGTGCCTGCTATTTCCCTCTCTCCAGGTGCACCGTTGAAAACCATTCTCTCTGTTGGCAAATGTATTGATTTTGCTACTGGAGGAAACGTTAAAACTACACACAAACAAGCTGTAGGTTGAGAAAAAAAATATAGCTTTTTCTGGGGTCCACAAAGAATTCTTGGCCCTTTAAAATTAGTATGTAATCTGATTACTGGGCAAATGCAATACTATAAGCACTATGACAGTATTGAACATATATTATTCCTCTTTGGGCAAGCAGAAAGAACTGCACAAGTTTTTCTTCAGCACTAATGTTTAACAGGTTTGAACGGGAGAAGCATGCTATGGAAGCATGCTCTGACAATTCCTTTTTATAACTCTTGTAGATGGTAGGCAAGTTAATTTATGAGTTTTGCCGTACAAGTTTCAGCTCTTCAAAGCGTAATATTTTTACAGTGACATTTATTCACAAAGTTGTCTTTTGTAGACCAGACTAATTTATAAAACATTTCTCTGCACTTTAAATATATGAGTTCACCCACTAGCCATTCCTGCCAAACTCCAGGGTTTGCTTATCAAGTAATGAAGTCTCAGGAAGAAATGTAGCAGCCCCCTGGCTTTATCAGGCTGATGACAGTAAATGAGAAAAAAAATGTTGGTACAGAGATCTTCAGGGAAATGGTGGCCGATTTGACACTGAAGGGTCTTTCTCCTTTTCAGTTTCTATGTATGGTTCATTCGGCCTCAGTCCTTACAGTTCCTGAGTGACGGAACTAGGAACAATGTAGTGTGCACCGATTCAGAGCGAAGGAGGCTTTTGACACCTCTTCAGTTTCTTCTCTGTTTCCACATAACCACAGGATGTCAGAAATGTACACACATTACATATGTAATACATATATGCTCACATCCTAGTCACAGTGATGAGCATCCCTAGTATCTCTATAGACATAACATGATTTTTCAGGACCTTTGCATAATTCCATGATGAAAGAAGAGCATCAAATCTCTTGCACTTCATGAAATCTGCCTTTCCCTCTTTCTCATGTCCAGTGCAGCAATGGGAGTTTCTCATTGTTTCATGGCCTCTCTACCTTTTGTAATTGTTTGTGCATACATGGAAACAGCAATTTAAGTCTTGGGAAATTTAATCTGTTTCACCAGGTTTAATTAATTCTTTGCAATATTGATAATCCTAATTTATAGATGAGTGAGTTCTGAATCAAATGACTTTTCTTAGGAAAGGAGATTCTGCAAATAAAAAATCTAGTTAATTATGGCAATATTTCATGATAAATTAAAAAAGAATGGGCTTGGGTCTTGACTACAGTTTGTTTGTGTTTATTTACAACAATAGTTCAAAAGGCATTATTCTTTTCCACCAGTAGCAGCTTGGTTTTAGATTTTGCTTTTTGATGGCAAAGGTCTGCACACAAACACAAAAAGTTAGCAAGTCAGGCCTATTAGATCTCAGAAAAGTGCTGAGAGAGCCACAGTATGCACAAAGCTAATACAAGTCTGGTTTAATAATGCCTTAATTATATTTTAATTACTTATTAAATTGTGTATCCTTATATTTTAGCCAGTCCCAGGTAACCCTGACTAGAAGCCACAGTCCTCTCAGTGGCTGGCAAATCTGGTGGTGCACTGTACAATTACATTTAAGTCAAAGTTCATAAGATGACACTTTTAGCCAGAGGAAGTCTTCAAAATTTACAGCTTTAAAATTTTTGAATTTTCAAGCTTCCCTGACATCAGAATTGTTGGAGCAAGAACTCAAGTGCAAATATAGAACTTCAGTTGGCTTGACTGTATGGTATTTAATTTTGAGGTATTAAAAAAAAAGAAATTATGGCTGGTGAGAAGACATTTCAGAAAAGAGGTATCCTATTGAAGGAGCTGGAAATCTTTTAGTATCTCTTTTCCTTAATGTACACAGAATAAGCTCATCCTCAAAGTCCTCTGGAGTAACAACCTCTGTTGTGCATCAGCATTGCATAATCAAATGTGTTGTTCTGAGACATGGCAAATCACTAGATGTCACGATTTTAAGATTTACAAGCTGTGTGCTGAACACTTGTATGCAACCTGTAAATAATGAGTTTGATATCACTGACTAAATCCAGCTCTGTTCTTTCAGTTGGGCCTTTCTTTTGTTCTTTCCTGCATTGCTTTCTCTTTTAAAGGTATAATATGCAAAAGATGATGGGGCAGCATCGTAATAGATTACCCTATTTTTCTGTGTATAAAAAGCCTAAACCACTATATTTTCTAACATCATTAACCATCATGTTTTCAGACTTTAATGATGTATAACGTCTACTTTTTTTTTTATGGTTAGCATACAATCTCTAGACTACCTTCTTTTTATGCAGGTTATTAAAAAAAGACAGAGTAATAATCTGGAAACTGAGACTTATTAAAAAAGCTGCTTTTCTGAGGTTTCCTCCATTATTGCTTATATTTATTCTCTGCTGTATCACGTTCGTACAAATCAGAATTGTCACAAAAATCTTATACTGCATAAAGGAATGATAATCACTTTAGATTATAATCAACAATTGAAACACCTGAAAAAGAGTTTGATTCAAGACCAGGGGTGTGCCATGCTAACTTTTTTTTAAGAAAACCCTGGCCATCAAATCTATCTATTCTGTTGATTAATTAGCAAACAACCCTTTTCATGAAGAGGGTGAGTTAATTCCCAGACCAGTATAAAACAGAGTTCTTTACACAGACTCTAAAATAGCACCTGTCTCTTGCAGAGGCTCGGTGAGTCCACAGCGAATGTGTTCATTTGTTCTGATGAGCCTTCTATAGATTTACTGTTTCTTCTGCTTTACTACCATAGCTACCACATTTAGCTGTTTCCTCTAAGTGCTTCCTTCTTCTGAAAGAGGCCCAGGAGTGGTCATTTTCATGATATTAAGCAGACAGATCTTTAAGATGTACAGATCAGTGTCAGGGAGAATCTGTCCATGTACGTGTGGTATCTGCTGTGAGCCACAGTGCTGTTGCAGGGACAGTTCCGAGTTCCAGGTAACTCGGACCATCAACTCCTCTACATCCCTCCTTAACAAGATTTGTTTTCAGGCTTTCTCCTCATTGCTATTATATGGTAGACAAATGGATGTGTATGGAAGGTTTCAGATCTGCACTGTTTCCTCTAACTTAAGTTTTATGAATGTTGGCAGATTTTTAATTGCTTGACAAGCAAAATGTTGTAAGCAATACATATATTATACATGTATGGAGTGTAATCATGAGCATTATGATGTTATTGATTGATGGCCTTGAAAAGTTGAGCAGGGGAGGTTTAGAAGGTTTGAGACTTGGAAAGAATGGATGGCTTCTTTGTGATACTTGGCATCTTTGCAGTATGCTTTATGTCTCAAAAGTGATTTCTAGAAATAAATGAGGTCTGTGGCTGCTTCTCAACAACCTGTAAATTTCCAGTCAGTATCTCAGCAGTCTCAACTTTCAAAGGGGGGCCTCCTAAAAGAGGTGTCAAACAGAAAAAGTTTTCAGGACCCATTTTATCATAAGATTATTGTTGTCTTTGTTTTTCTTTAGAAGGCTGTATGACTACCAAATTTTAGTTGACTGCTATAGACATGACTTGTGTAGGGGAAGTCCAAAAGAACTCTGAAGCATTTGTCCATACCCTAGAGCATGAAAAAGTTTCATTCACTAAGCATATTGAAATTCTAGAAAAGCTCAGATGCAGGTTGACTTCCACAGTGACCTGCATTATTTTTAAATACCGGGATGGAAGGTAATTTATTTTTATAGATAATTCACAGGCTCTGCACCTGAAAATCTGATTATTGGGTCGGGTCATATAGACAACTTTATGGCTGCTTATAACAAGAGCTGGTTGGAAATTCTAGAAAAGGCTATTTTATTTATTTATTTTCTTTTTAAAAAACATACAAACCCTTTCTCCATTACGGATCAGTTTTGGCAGGTATAGATTGAGTAAACAGGGTATTTTCATCTGCTGTTGAGTAAAAGACATGGACAGCTCCCTGCTCCATATCCCTTGCTTCTGTTTTTAATTTTCAAAGAGATATATTTGTTCTTGCTGAACACGTGAGAACCACGTCCATCTAAAGTCCAGTACAATCCCTGGTTACTTTTAAATTCCCAGGTGGGCTTTCTGTGGCTGTGTCACCAGATTCACTGAAATGCAAGAAGTGTGGTAGAATCACAATGCAAAACTATCAGCCCATTCTGATCTTTGAGGGGAGGGGAGAAGGTCTGGTGGGGCTGTGTGCTGTTTTGTTGGTTGTTTTTTCTTAAGCCAGTCCTATGTTAGAACTATTTAATTTAGAATACAGATTGTTTCCTGAGGTCAGACTATTTTTTTAAGCTTTTGTGAGAGTGCCTACAGGCAATGTGGTTACACACCTCTCATGTAAATAGAGTGTTGCCCTACTGTTCAATTGACTCTTCATACATGCATTAATGTATGTCAGTACAGAGGGAAGCAATGCTGAATTTGCTCACCTCAGGGTAACTGAGGAGATGTATTTAGGATGGCAGAGCGGGTACAGCTAATACAGCAATTGGATGTCAACACTGCATTCTCCTCTTAGCTGAAGTATAACAAAGGTGATGGGTTTTTCCCCAAATTGCTTTCCTTCAACATGTAAACACAGCAATCATTCTTTTTCAGAGATTCTAGGTTTGCAATGCAGCAATGCAGACCCCTTTTAGAGTGCTTTTGCTGGGGAGGGAAAAGAAGAAAAAAAAAAAAAAAGGTTGCTGCTAGCCTATGAGTATAATTGCCTCTTCTAAAAACACATTTATGCTATGGCAAAGTCTATTGATTTGTCAGAGATCTTTGCTAACTTCAAAGGGATCTGTGCTGAACTGCAGGCAGGCTTTTTCTTTTTTGTTTGCCATTATTTAGAAGTATTGTCTTTGCCGAGGAGATTTACTTGCTATTAAGTTGCTTTAGCTTTTTTTATATTTAGTACAATTGAAACTAGATAGAAGTACAAGTGTACCTTCAAGATTAGATGAACAAAACCCGTGCTCACTATTCTACTGAAAAATTGTCTTTAGCTGAGCACCCATTTGGCAACTTTCAGATGTAAATGATAGCAGATTAAAAACATTGGGTCCTAGTGCCCTTTTCATTCCATTAAGACCAAACATGTGTATAATCATAAAAGCAAATCTGCAGAAAGCAATCATGTAAATACCAATAAAGATTTCTTAGTAGCAAAGCTGATTTCACGTAAATAACACATCTTAATCTGTTTTAATTAAAAAAGTCTAATTACAGAGAGCAGCTTATGTTGATAAGCATGTTCAGATGAATGCTGGTATATGTCAGCCAGAAATAAATAAGAGGGAAATAATTTTATATAAAGAAATCTAAAAATAGTGTCTGATAACAAGAATTGATTTAGAAAATTGGCACTGAATATGTATTGCTGGATTCATCCCAGCCAGTTATGAAGGTGCAGGACAGATGAAAATACTTCTAATTGAAGACCAAAAAAAAAAAAATCCCCCACCAAATAAACCACACCAAAAAATGTCCCCCCCACCCCAAAGAAAAAAACCCCAAAACCAACCAACCAACCAAAAAATAATATAAGAATAATAAATGCTATATGGTAGTGTTTTAAGAAACTCTGAATGCAAGAGTGTGGGACTGATTGCAGTTAAACCACATCATGCATATCTTTTGTTTAGGAAAGTTCCCCATCAGGGATTGGAAGGAGTAATCTCCTCCCTTCCTGCGCAGAAGCAGCCTTTGGAGACTCGCATACCTCTCCATGCTGAGGACATTAAGCAATGGCTTAGTTTTACCAACACAGATTTTTCTGATATTAAACAGAAATAATAGTGAACTAGTAGTAAATGGTGATTTATTATCTAGAAAATAATGGAAAAACTTCAATTTCTCATTACTCAAAGACAAGAAAAAATGTTTCAAAACACGATTTCAAAGCGGAATGGATTAAATACTAATTAAGCAAACTTTCTATTTTTCTACTCTTCTTATAATTCAAATATTTTTAAAATACTTTGAAAATCAAAGAACAGCAGAACCGTCATTGTTAAGGAAAAAACAACAGATCAAGGCAGGGTTTTTTTTTCCACACAAGGTGGATTAAAGTCCACTGAAGAACAGATAAGAATTGTCTGCTTTTTAATTTTAAATGGCACTTCTTTTCCTGCTGTCCTTTGAAGATAAGATTTATGTGATCACATTGTCTGTTCGTGTCCTGCTCCAGTAAACTTTTGACCTTTCCAGCAATTTTAAGCCAAATTTGACAAAGGATTAGATATCTCACAGCCTCTATCATGTTCTTAAAAGAACATTATCAAACAAGGATGGAAAGGAAGAAGGGAAATGGCATCAAATTCACATCTCACCATCACCTTTGTTAAACATGAGTGACTCTACCAATGCTATCATGTGAGTGTTACTTTTCTTTTCTTCCCTTACTATCCAGTATGTATAGTATGCAAAGGGAAGGTGAAAATTAAACACTTACTAAAAAAAAATACTAAAGCATGTATATTTATGGTGCAATTTTATGACAATGTTTAAGAAGGTCCGTGTGTCTTAGGTATAGCAAATGTTGATATGTCATATCTACAAAAAATGTGAAAAAAAACCAAACCAAACTTAGAAGCTGAAAGTTTCTCAGTCCACCTTTAACACTCTCAAAGGTAAAAGGGTGTAGAAGTTTCATGTTCAAATTCCTGCTCTATTTTGGCTCAAAAAAGACATTTTCCCAACACATCCTGAGTTCTCTAGCTTTCTAGGGTGACACATTAGTACTAATGATCATTTAATTGTTCAGTGGGGACAAAATAGTCTGAATGGTACAGTACAAATTGTTTCTCACTCCATGGGTACAGCATTACAGGAGAGATGCAAATGGATCAGTCTGAAATTGCTGACAGAATATCACCAAAGAAATCTATTTTATTCTAGTGTGAAAAAGAAGGAAAGGGATGATTTGAAATTCAACTGTATCTGAGGAGCTGCCCTCTCTATTAAACCTCCGAAAATCAAAACAATTGTACATTTGACTTTGAGTTGTTGTATATGTGTGCATCACTCACCTGTTAATGGGAGGAAAGGGAAAGCCACCTCGTGAGCAGAATCGAAGGAGCTGTTGTACGCTAATCTGGCTAAGATGAAGCTGGAGGTGTAAGAAATATCCAAGTGTCTTCCCAGGGGCATAAGCTCTAACAAGGGAGCTCTCTGTCTTTTTAGAGATCTAGTAATAACTGGAGGCAATGGGCATCAAGGTCAGTGAAGAAGGAGGGGCAGGAGGTGCTCCAGGTGCTGGAGCAGAGATTCCCCTGCAGCCTGTGGTGAAGAACATGGTGAGGCAGGTTGTCCTCCTGCAGCCCATGGAGGTTAATTTTGCAGCAGATCTCAGCTTGCAGCCCATGGAAGACCATGCACTAAAGCAGGTGGATGCCTAAAGGAGACTCTGCTGGAGCAGGCTTCTGGCAGAACCTGTGGACCCATGGAGAGAAGAGCCCATGCTGGCAGGTTTGCTGGCAGGACTTGTGACCCTGTGAAGGACCCACATGGGAACAGTCTGTGAAGAAATAGAGCTTGTGGGAAGGACTCACCCTGGAGAAGTTCTTCAAGGAATGTCTTCTGTGGGAGGGACCTCATGCTAGAACAGAGGAAGAGTATGAGGAGGAAGGACTAGTAGAAGCCAAGTGTTTTGAACAGCCTGTAATCCCCATTCCCCATCCCTTATGCTGCTGTGGGGGAGGAGGTGGAGAATTTTGGAGTGAAATTGAACCCAGGAAGAAGGGAGGGGTGAGGGAAAGGTGTTTTTAAAACTTATTTTTATATTTCATTATGGTCCTTTGATTTATTTGTTAATTAAATCAAATTTCCTCAGGTCAGGTCTGTTTTGCCCAGGATGGTAATTGCTGAGTGATGTGTCCCTGACCTTATCCTGACCCAGAAGTCTTTTGTTATATTTTCTCTCAGCTGTCTGGTTGAGGAGGATGAGTAGTAGAGTAGCTTTGATGGGCACCTGGCCAAGGTCAACCCACCACGCTCTAGTAGGCCATAGCTGAAGCTCTATTATTAAAATTACTGTGTTAGACTGGGAAAAAAAAAAAAAGAAAAAGAAACAATCAACAACAAAGAAAACCCAAACAAAAAAACAAAACACTCCCCAAAAATATACCACAACTTTCATTCAAAGCCACTCCTCTAGTGACAGAAGATGAAACAGGTTACTACTTTATCTTTTCCCCCCATATTATGTTCAGACGTAGAAGATGTGTGCTATTTTTCTACAAAACCCAATTGATTTAAGCATGATTTGGGAGATAGAAGGATGTTTAGCAGAGTGACTGCTCTGGCAGAAATGTAGACTGTGCTCAGGAGCTGTGGAAAAACATACAACTTGTTAAACATATTACAGACTTACTCTCCGAAGGGGATATGTCACTACCAGTGTCAATGGGAAGCTGACTTGTGACTTCAGATACTGTCTTCTCTTAAAGATGTAGCCCCTCTTTTCCTACCAAAAAAGGTTCTGGTGTATTGAGATTTGTATTTTTGGTCAAGTGCGTGTGTGCCCCCAATACGCTTGCATGCTTCCATCCACAAGAAATATAAGGGAAGCTTTCTCATAGTACCTGTGAATCTGAGAGCTAGTTCAGTGGGAGAGACTGAAAGTTACAGTCCACTGTGTAGTATGATCAATTGGTTTTCTCTTAGAAAATGAAGTCATACAAAAGCACAGTATTGTAGTTCTTCTACGCTTTGTAGTTTTCCTTTACTTTTAGCAGAATGCTATTTGCAGCAAGCAATGGATTGAAAAGAGTAACTAGCTGAGATCAGCACCTTCAATGCTTACAGGCAGATTGGCCTACTGGTTGATGGATAGAGTACAAGTTTTCCTTAAAAGTTCAATAAATTGAAATTGATGTCTTCACCCCTGTGGTACCTGCTGGTATGTTCGTATGAAAAGATAAAATATGGCTTCCTAGTCTAGAGGGCATACAAAGTACATACAGCTGTTCCAGACTTCAGTAGCAGCATTTTGTTTATGTATAAAGAGTTTTGTCTTTAAAGGTATCATCTGGAAGAGTAAACACAAATATTTAGAAACTATTTGGCATTTACTGAGGAGTTAGATCTAAAAGAGCTCCTCTAAAATTCTAGCTTAACAGGCTTTCAGTCTGGGGAGAGATATCACTGAAGGATAGAGAGGATGATAGGATAAGGCTGGGAGAGTTTTCACATCATCCTTGCTCTAAATTCTTTGCAAGAAATGTTATGTCTTCCTAAAACTCCTGAGTTAGCAATTCACTGTGCTGTAAGCAGAAATGTATTGTGGGCCTCGGTGAAATGAGTCTTTTGACTATGAGTAGCAGCTCTTACTTAAATAGAATCATTGTCATTCCCTAGGAGGGGAAAAATAACAGCTGACTTCCAAGAAAAAAAAAGCTATCAGCATGTTCTGCAAATATAGATGAGAAATGTCCAATATAATAACCATAAACATCCTGTGCAAATACAGGGTTGCAATACTAGCAAAACAGTGTAAATGCTAAAACCCTAGTAGAGATGGAAAAAAAAATCAATCTCTTTTTTTCCCCATGAGCATATTTCTATACTGAGTGTTGCCTCTAGGTACCTATCACCTTTCAGAGCTAACTTGTGTGGGGAAAGGCAGATGGGACATGTGCTTTGCCAGTAAGCAGCACATTATAGGCATTTAAAAACACCAAAGATGGGATTTAGCTCATTCATCTGAGCTAGCTGTCAGTAAAAAGGCAGATCTATTTTTGTTTTACAAATCAGGCAGTGTAAGAACTGATAATCACTCACCTGTCTAAAAAACCTTATGGTATTCAGTTCTCAGGAGTACACAAAGAGCAAACTGTGAACAAAACACAGGAAAGTGTATTTAAGAGGGATGCCAACATCAAGACTAAGAACACTTCAGAAAAGCAGTAATGTGTCATTGATGATCAGTCACTAGTCTTTTGTTGTATATAACCCTGTAAATATATGAAATATGTCTAATGATGCAGTACTTTGTGCAAAACCAATATTACAGCAAGTGGACAAGAAATGAGTAAAAAAAATAGATCAGTATACCTCCAGTGTAAACATTCCTCTACCTGAAGGGGTTTTTGTCAGTCCAACGCAACAGAAAATGGCCAAGTAGTAAGTGGCTTGTGAATCCAGTACTAGCACCTTAAACTTTCCCCGTACTGAGTAAGTTTTATTAAAATAAGATTACTATTCTCCCTGCTTGTCTCTCAGCTTGGAAGGCCTATACCTTTCCATTGCAGGTGATGATAGAATGTTAGGGGTTGGAAGGGACCTAGAAAGATCTAGTCCAACCTCCTGCCAGAGCAAGATCACCTAGATGGCAGATGTTCTCTCCTTGATGCAGTGAAGCTGTCTCTTCTACAGCTTACCCTGCAGCACCACTAGGTAAACTGAACTTCTCCCAGAGTACTACTATTTTCTTTAACTGGATAACTTTTATGTCTATATTTTAGGATGCATAGGCTTCCCTGAACTCAGACTGCATCTTTTAAAGGCTCTGAAATTGTGGAAAATGTAGTACCACCGAATGTGAAAACATACATGATGTCCATTTTACCAGTACAGAGCAGCACTGCTTTCCTCTATTGAGAAAAATTATTCAGATGAAGATTTAATGTCTCTTTAGACAAGGAGGAAGAGGGAAAAAAATGTCATCAAGATCTTCTATGGGTGACTTACAAGTATACTGTGTTGTCTAACAATCAAAAGTACATATAGAGCTTGATTTCCTGTGTAGGAAAACACTTCCAAAAACACTCTTACAAAAATGGGAATGTTCTTGAATTTACATTCTAACAAGAAAATGTCACTTACTAAATCACCCATGCTACTTCCTGCAACTCATTTATATATTGGATAGTGTTCATTCTTTAACTCTTTGGCTTGCAGTTTTCTGCAAGCCTGCTCTTTCTCAATTTGTAAGGCTACAATTAGGATTGTTCTAGCCATGTTCCATAATCTAGGAACAGAAAGAAAAACATTATTCAGGGAATATAATCAGAAGATGATATGAACTCTTGGAATTAAAATGTCCCATTTCTTGTTACTGGATGTACAGAGTGACTACCATTCTGGATTGGATTTTTTTTTTCCCACAGGATAAATCAAACCTAAGCCCACATTTTAAGTGCTGTTGCTGAAATTGAGAGAAAATGGTAGTGCTTAGAAGGTAATATTGCCTTTAAATAGTGTCTGTAATACAATAACTTAGAAATTATATATGCTAAATCTAAGGAAGAAATCAATTTTTTATTAACCTACTGAAGGTGAGTCCAGCTACGGTGCTTGTGTGTGTCTATGTATATATACACATATATATAAAAATATGGCCTTTTCACTCTAGTCTTCCTCTATAATTAATGGACAGAAACAAACACTTCTAGAATGTGAATCTTCTGATCTGTTTTCTACTTAAAGATGAGGTGAATCGTCATGAATGCTAATTTCTTCCCACTGAAGAAGGGGTATAGTATTCTCTGTATAACAAAAATAAGGATGACATATTCAAATGCACGTGTATTCATCTGAATGATGTAGTGTTAGACTCCTATTCCCACATGCTGCAAAACCTGACCAAAAAATAAATAATTACTGTAGCTATGAATGCAGAATTATAGTACCCATGAGTGTTTCCAATTGAAAGTTGCTGTCCACTGTGTAGTGTATCAGTTGGTTTTCTCTTAAAAAATGAAGTCATACAAAAGCACAGCACTGTAGTTCTTCTACGCTTCATTGACGTTTGTCAGTCTTTTAGCACAAGTATGAGCTCAACATGAGTGTCAAGTCACTTATTTTATAGGCTGCGTAGGAATGACACTCTCCTGAAAATCTGTCTCTCTCTGGGGATGCTGAGCTCATCAGAAAACTTAACTGAATTCATACATCTGACCCTGTATAGCTTGGGAAATGTACCAAATAGAAACTGGTCAGAAGTACTAAATAAAAGCTCATTTGATTGATTCCTAATGATTACTGAAAATATACCTGAAGAACTATTATCTTTTGAACAAGAAACTGATCAATATTAGCAGATAAATTAAACGAGGGTAACTCCAGGAGAACTTTGAAGATGTTAAAAAAACCAAACCAGTAACAACACAACCCACAACAAAACCAACAAACAAACAAAACCAACAAACCAGAAAAAAACAACCAACCACACACACCTCCCCCCCAAAAAAACAAACACAAAAATCAACCAAGCAAACAAACAAACCAAAAAAACCCTAAACATTAAATAGATATGTGTGGAAGAGAAGGGGCTCATCCACAATACAAAACACAACTTTAACAGAAACAACTGTGTGTGTGAGGTGGTGCTGTGCTTGCTCTTCATTATAAAGGGACTGATGATATGAGAATGGATGTCTTGGCTGAGTTCAATAGCAAAAGATCCTTCCATTAGCTTGGATGGACAAGTTCTGGAAAGGTTCACTTTCTCCATTCATTTTTAAAACTTCAGGAGAGTTTCAGCCATGTTCTCAATTGATCATTGTTATGTTATTGAAATCAATGACTTGTCACCAGCTGCTCTCCGGTGATACATTACTTTTTCTCTCTCAGTAAAAAGGTTTGATTTCTTCTTGTTCAAAATCACTTTAGAAAGGCTATATAATTTATGTAGTTTTATTGCCTAAGCATTTTTCCTCTCTTCTCTGGAAAAATCATACTGGAAAAAATTCTCTCTTCTCAGTGATCTTTCACATCCATCTATAAATGTGTTCCAGTCTTAGGACATGTTTTATATGGAGGCTTTTTTTAACTGGAGCATATATCACCCACTAGAATAAAAATCAACGTGCATGGGGGGAAGCAATGAATAAAACCGTGAAGGACTCATACCCAAACTAACACAGAGTGGGGGGAATATCAAGGTGATGGTGGTCTGGATATGAAAGTGAATGACTGCTTGAGTTTGCTCATTCTTAACCTTTAACATCTATGCCTATTTTTCTTCCTGTTCTTGAAAGCAGTTCCACAGCATAACACATCAGAAAGGTATTTTACATTGCTTGTGTCCAGATCTTTCTCTTTCCTCAAGATGCCTGAATTTCATTAAGTGAAACAAATAAAGCATACCCCAATACCTATCAAATATTGTTCTGATCTCAAGGCACAGGGTCACTTATTATTAAAATGGGTTTGGTTATTAGAAAACAGCACATAGCATTTACACATTTCTTTCCACTCTTACAGAATTCTCCAATTTATGTTGAAGGTAAGGATATGCAAATATCAAAAGGTCCCATCAGAAATGCTTTCCATGTAATTTGTTTGCATAGCACTGATAAACTAATACTGAAAGTCATTTGAACATTCATTAATATTCTATTTTGTCTTTTTATTTACTCATCGAAGGAAGTGTGGTGCCAGATTTGTGATTCTAAAGATAATAATAGTCTTTTGTCTGGATACATCCATATTACTAGCTATAATATGCTGTTTCTCTGGGACAACATCTCAGCGGTAAGATTTGTTTATCTGACCAGCCATTTTTATTCCAATCTCACCTAAAACTTCCCACAGTTAGAATAATATTGTCAGCTCATGCAAATCTGAATAAAGACCTGTGAGCCATTCTACCTCAATCAGTCTGACAATGTTTCTGAGATGTTTCAGCTACTAAACTCTCTAATATCAAGCATTGTTTTCTCAGTTACTGTGTTTCTCCCAAACAAACTTTGTTTCCCTATCTTATTTGTGCTACCTCTTCACAGCAGCCAAAAGGTTGTCCTACAGTCCAAAAGAAATCACACCCAAGGACAAAACTGGTAATTTTATTCTAGTCTACAATAATTAAATGCTGAAAAACCTTACTCGTCATAAAAAGTCATGATATGCTACTAAGAGTCCAAGGGGCCAGAGCCCTGTGTTGAAAACTGCTGTATGGAAATCCTTCCTGTAAATGGTCCCTTCTGCTCATTTTTCAATTTTGTTTGGACATTTTCAATTTACTGTAATTAAATGAAGTAGAAATAAGCTAAAAAAACCCCACGTTTTTCTTATAGCGACAAAGAATATCTTTCCCAAGATAATAAAAACTTTTGAGGCAGGAAACTTTACCTTTCTTTTAATAGTTCAAAGAACAGCTGCAGAATTAAAATTTAAGTTAAATATCTATGATCTTCCTTTTGGTTTATTTAAAGATGTTACCTGTTATGTGAATGAAATCATTGAAAGTCTCTAATTAGACTTTACTGTGAGTAAATCAGCAAGGGCACACATCTGATTTCAAGACAGACTGGCAGAATACCCTGGTGAGGACAGTGTCAGTGTTCCCAGCAACCCTTTGCTCTATTCAGAAGCCTAAAGAGATGTGACTGGAGAACAGTGTGATTCCTTATGATTTTGAATAAAATGAAATATAGCATATAATATATAAAAATTATTTGAACATTTAATGGTTTAAATCAGTCATATATTAAACATTAAAAACAGGGGTTTTTTTCTCTATTTCAGGAGAAAGTCAGAAGTACATTCCTTCTGCTCTTATCTGTTCTCATAAAAATGTGTCTTAAAGCACATAAAAGATCTGTTATAGAGAGGAGTTGCCACTTTATGTCTAATTAAGGATAACCTAAAGTTTGTCAGAGTGTTCATCACAATCTAACTAAATAGAAAAGTTTAAAATCATTGGCCTGCATTGGGAACTTTGTGAGATTTCTTAAGATATTCCACTGTGCTAAGTCACTCTTCTGCTAAATATTCCCACTGTTTATGTGCAGACAAGGTTGCTTTCGTATCAAGGTGGAGACTGTGTTCCCACTTACTGCTTTCTTAGCTATTTGCTTCTACTCTGTAATTTTTGTTTGGTTCTGATTTATTCTTATTTATATTAATGTTGTGAAGTGATCAATGCTAGCTTTGCTGTCAGAAGATTCCGTTTGTGTATGAGTTCTTTTATTTCATAAGCTTGATTTATGACTTGCCTTTGAACCTATTCATTTTATCTTGTACTAGCTGTGAATTTGAGATAGAGCTGTACTAATTTGTCATCTTCAGTTACATAATGTTTTCTCCTCTGCACTTCCCCTTCATTCGTTGTAAAATGTATAGCCTACAGACTGACTGTCCACACTGCCAACTAAGGACAGCTAATGACACTACTGAACAGATCTAATGTTGGTGTGTGCAAATAAACCTTTTCATCTTAGTGGACATATTGGATTCAAATTTACAAGGAATTCCTAAATGGGAAGAAATATAAAGACAGTTTTAATAAGACGCGTGGTAGCTGAGGGCACCATCTGACAATTTTGCTTTGCTGTAAAAACTCAGCATTCTTCAGAAGGATGATGAGAACAAATTCAGCCTAAAATCTGTGAATAATTGTTTTTCTTTTAATATCTTTCATGTCAAAATGTACTCTGAATGTTTGAAGAGTTAAAAATTTGGCAACCCTAAAGCATTTTCCTACATGATTGGGAAAATCATTGACTAAAAATAGTTAATATAAAAATCACCTGTTTTGCATAGCCCCACTTATTGATCGGGATGTAAATGTAGTAAAAAAAGAGGTAGGTGATTAGTTCCATTAAAAAGAAAGCTAAATCTCTAGGCTGTGATTTAAAATGCTGTTCATATGCTTATGATTGGCTGTAGAGGTATTCAAATTTGAGTTATTCAAATTCTTTCAAGAGTGTGTTTCATTGAGTTTAACCTTTGTCTTTGCAGTCCCGAGGAAATGTATTGCAAGATTTATCTTTTGATTATTTATTTGGATAAACTTATTATGAGGCTTGCTGTTGAGACAAATAATAAGATACTAAGTTTAATCGTAACCATGCATGAGAGATGGACTGTAACATTTACCAGCCCAGAGCTAACTAGGTTCATATGAGCTTCAATTCATTTAATTCAGCAAGGTTTTGTAGAAATGGTTTCTGAGCTGTGTAGGCTGTAGCATTAATGACATTTAAAAAAACCCCAACACATTGAGATGCCCTTGTCACAGAGAAGATCTCTGCTCAGGTGTTGACTTGAAGTTGTATTACAGTTTTCCTTGTGGACTTAAGCAATCATTAGATATGCGCTGGGGGGTGGAGGTAGTAAAAAAATTGACAAGAAAAAGATGAGCAATGGAAAGATTAAAAACAGTGAGAAAAGGATATGACAGGAAGTAGAAAGTGAGCAACTTACCAGGACAGAACACAAGAAGAAAAAGATTAAAAGAAAAGATAGTAGCTTTTCTATCTTTTAAAGGATTTGTGGAAGGAAAAAAGTAAACATAACTAAAAGATATTGAAATTGAATGGGCTTTTTTTATTAGGGTATTCATGAGCAATTCCATAACTCTGGAAACAATTTTTTACAGACAGACTCTGAACATATTTGTTTGGATAGAAATCTTAGTAGCAAGTAGTAGACCACAACAGGGTCTTAAAGCAGGATACAGACAAGCAGTTTGTTCTTTGTGCTCCCTCTCTCCCAGCTTTCAGGGTTTCAAAAGCTTCTACACCTAATAAAGAATTGGTGGAATTGACTGAAAGGTTTTTGAAGTTATTAATGCTTTACAATAATCTGAAAAAGCAATGAAAAACAAACCAAGAACTGAAAATAAATATTGTTTCATTCATCTAAAAATTAGAGATAATTATTGATACTTTTTAACTTTATACTCTGCTATGAAACATTTTATGGAAACAGAAGTCCTTGAGAAAGCTCTGTGTGGTAAGCAGATACACAATTAATGGAAAACAGTTTATTACCATAATATTGATTCTTACTGACCTTTTTATTGAACATAAGAATCTTAGAAGCACTGTATATTTTGATGGTATTTTACAGTTCTAAAGTGGAAAGAGGAAGTGATACATAAAACCACTTTTCATATTTAGTTGGAACTGCTACATACTCAGTTTCTGAAAAGCAGTTTTCAACTTTGTTAATTTAATATCCTCTTTTCCCCTTTTGAAAACCAGGAAATATAAAAAGATAAAAACGTTTCATTTGCAGCTTTCTAAGTCTGTTCTAGATTCCTCCTTCCCTGCATGCGGACAAAAAGCAGATTTTCCTGCTACTGATCAAAAACTATATTGTGAAGGTCAAAGGCTTCTTGGTGAATTCTTGTTTCACCCTAATGGGACTGAGAAGAGCCTGTTAATCCATTTACAGCCACAGCTGGAAGAGGTAGCAGAGTGCAAAAATAGACCCAAAGGAGAGTCACAAAACTTGCAGTGGCTTGTCTTTAAAACAATGCTGAAGCCATTCTTGAACAGTCTTGGCAGATCAATACTATGTACATCTTCAGTGTGCACCCCTCAAGCATGTTATGCAAAACTCTCTGCTTGAAAAGCATGAAACTCTTTTGTTCTGTATTCAATAACCATGCACTGTTGTCCAACCACTGCTGAAGAACAAGCATTAAAAACAAACAAATAAATGGTCTTTCAATGACTGACTTTTATTAAACAGTTCAGTACATCATGAAGGGCACATGTCTCAAGGGCAGCAAGGTGTGTGGTTTTGGTCCCAGGTACCACACATTGGAAAAGTATTATGATCAGGGACTGTTTAATTGGGTTAGGTTTTGTCTGGGTCTGGAACAGACAAATCTACCATGTATTTAGTCGAAATAACTGTATTAGGTTTTTCAGTTGCATCAGTAAAGCCTCAGGTGAGCAAAAAGCCTTATGCACATCTGGACAGAATTTTCTGTAAGGTAAAGGAAGAAGGCTGATAGGACCTGACAGTGCCCAGCAGGGACAGGGCAAACTCATGGAGACAAGAAGAATTTGAAGTTTAGTCACAGCATAAACAAAGACTCTGTCTTAAATTCTCTGTCTGTCTTCCACTGAGACAGGTGCCCAGAGATGCTTCCCTTCACCTTTGTTAATCACATGCAAAGGATCAGAGTTAGACAAGCAGATAACTGATCTTTGTTGACCACAAACTAATTTCTTCAAGGTCTGTGCTGTGGCTGCCTCTCCAGTAAATCTGTTAAGCTTACTCTTAGATTCTCTTTATTGGCATTTAGTTCATTGCTACTATCTGTTGGATTATTCATTTTATTTTTTTTTTCCAATTAAGGCAATCATTAACACTCTGTGTTGGGTTTGAAGGGCATTAGGATATTTTTGCAGCCTGCACATTTTAGACATCTGGACAACACTAACC
The DNA here is from genome assembly GCA_013399075.1 of Chloroceryle aenea. NCBI lineage: Eukaryota > Metazoa > Chordata > Aves > Coraciiformes > Cerylidae > Chloroceryle > Chloroceryle aenea. The sequence continues at coordinate 41,204 of VWZY01013470.1, read as the reverse complement.
ACAAATGATCTGAGTACAGATGAGGATTTCTTTTTCCTGTTTTAGATTTATCCTTTTTTAATTAGGCTCATGTATCTTAACATGTCTTGTAAATGTTATAGTAAGGCTTCCTGTCTGTGTTGGTACTGCTGGATCATGACCACAGTAAAAGAGGGTTTTGTGGTGAGGAGTATCTAACCTGACAAGCAGCAACAAGGAAAAGAGATTGTGACCCTTCTTGGAGTGTTGGCTGGTCTCCCCCTAGCTCTGGCAGTCAGTCTGCTCAGAGCAGATTGCAGAGTTTGAGAAAAGACATCAGGAGCTGATTCTGTTTCACCATTGCCTAAGCTTTTACTTTCATTATTGAACAAGAACAGGAGATAAACAGGTAGGATAAAATCTAATTTGGGAGAAAAAAGCTGAAAAAACAAAAAAAACAGTACAGGAAAAAAGTAAGAAATACTTTTTACTGAAAATCTCCATCTTGTGAAGCATGATATGTGTCTGCTTGTTGTCTATAAATAATACTTGCATCTCTTATGCTGAGGAGTCAAATATCTCAGGTCTGGTTTACCTTTCATGGAAACATGTTAGGATGTTGTAGGTACATGCGTGTGTACATGCAGCCCAGGGAAGGTCTGCCTGTGTTTGCCATTGTTCTGGACTGGGTTTAGCAGATTTGTGGATTTCAGTGTTCTGTCACTATAAAGAAAGCTGCTATCCTTGCTGACAATCCTTCCTTAGTCATAACAGCAGTTCTCTCTTCTTGATTATTATTTCAGAAGGTGATTTAAGAAGTCATTTAAGAATCTTAATGAGGAATATAAATGATCCCAGTGGAACAGATACACAAGTGTTTTTTTTCTTTTAGTACCTTGCTGGATCGGGTTCTCAAGTCTTATTTCTAACCACAGTGGTAGAACCACACTTTTCCTATTGCTAACCACTTTGCCCCATCAAAGAGATTTCTTTTGGGAACAACTAATGCTTTCCCAGTAACCGAAGGGTACTCTGAACATTTCTGTGCTTAATAAACATACTAGTCAGTTGCTAAGAAGAGTAATGAATCCTTAAGTATACATAAGAATGATTTATGGCATAATGTGAACTTGCAGCCCATTACAGGAAATAATTACTTTCCACTAATTACAACATTTAATAGTCACTCCAGCCTAGCAAACAGCAGATTTGCAGCTATGCACTCAGAAGTGTGAAGTACATGAGAAGCAGTTAGCTGAAAATCAGTTTGCCATTTAACTCCAACTCATTTCAGAGATCTAATTTATGACAAAGTTGTTATTGAATTAGTTTTTCCACAGTCAACTTTTCTAAAAACCTGAAGAGATGGCATCACTGAAGACACTGACTAGAAGTATGATAAGAAACTTGCTTCATCAGTCTTCAAATCCGCCATGTATGTCTCTTCAGGAGGAAAAAAAAGACTTTTACCCATAGTGTTGGTGTATTTTGTAACAGATGTATGATAATATACTTCATCCTACAGAGTGGGAAGACACATTGTTTCTCATCCTGGGCAAGTAAATTGTGTAGGACTTGGTTCTTTCCTTTGACCTGTATAAATGACTAGTAAATGACTAGAATCAGTTTTGTAAATGCAGAGAATCAAGCCTAACACACCTGCTCTGAGATTTTCAGATGAAAAGTTAGACAGTCTTTATTTTACTCTTTGTACCTGTTTCACCTGTCAGGCTCTTGACAAGCTGCACACAGCGATGTGGTCTGCAGTCTCTACATTTGAGATATGGAACCTAGGAGACAAATTTTATACTAGGACCTGTTTAGTAGTAGAGAAAAATTGACAAAGATGATTGTGGTTTGATAGAATAGCATCTAATGGCCACTGGAGCATGTTAATTGAAATGATTTTGTCCAGCTTGCTTTATATTTAGGGTACTAAATGTGGTGCAGAAAGAACAAAAAGAAAAGCCACCCATTATGTGAAGTGTTCTGTTTAACCTTCAAAGATTCTTGTGGTTTTTAAGAGTAGCTGCTTGACAGATTATTTGTTCTGTGTTGGACTCAGGAAAGTAAAACCATTTCTCACTTACCAAAAAAGTTCAAACCTAACAAGATTCAGATGGCAAGAGCAGATTGTAAGCAAATTGTCAGTCAGTGGGCACATAATGGAAATGTGTGGCAAAACTGTTTTTTTCAGAGGTATTCACGTTCCAGAAGAGATGATGTTAAATGGTAATACTGTTCAGAGCTAATGAATTTTCTTAGAGAATAAGAAAACATCAAGAGAACAATCAGTTAAACAAGAGCTCATTTCAATATGACTGCAGTTTTTGTTTTCATAACTTTACAAATTTACATCAGTGTGAGACCGGAAAAGCAATTTTTGAGCTAGTAGTGGATATTAGATGCTCTCTCTCACTCATGTGGTTGCAAATGATGCACTTAATCTCATCTCAGTTATAATATGGTACTTGAACTTCTATTTCAGAAGTCATGTTCTAAGGTTATCTTTTCTAATAAGTACACTTTCCCAGGTTTATAAAAACAAGGCTGAAGTTGGTTTTACTTCTATTTACAAACTGACTACAGCAAATTGCAATGTGCTTGAATAAGTATGTTCATTGTTATTCTTTTAAATAAATACTTGCAAAACAAGGAGCTCAGATCCTGAATCTTTTCTAAGTAGAGTAAAAATGAGTCTTGGTTTATACTATCTGGCCTGAAATCAGCAGTTCACAACTACCCAGCACTTGATATTCAGTTTACTTATAATGTTATGCAGCCTAAATGTTGTTTCTGTGTCCCGAAGGGTAACTATCTCTTAAATCAAGGTTTTTGGCATAAAAGGTTATATAGGAAGATTGTTACAATATTAGGTAGCCTTGCCACTGACTTTCTTTCAAAACTGAAAAATAGCTTTTACCACAACTCTAGTAAAAGCTGTTTACCTTAATGATTGATGCATACACTCAACAGTTGTTAAATGGTACAGGGAAGGACCATTCAAATGAGTTAGATGATATATTAGCATTGGACTGAAATTTATGACTGATAGAAAATGGAATGAGCAAACTCTGAGACAGGCAGGGTTTAAGTTTATAGTTCATCTGCAATTATCACCTCACAATGCTGTTAATGTCAGGCAACAATCTTTCCATTCATTTTCTGTAGCTTTGGTACTCTTGGGTACATTTGGGCTTGGTCGCATCCTATACCATGAGAACTGCAGAGATCACAGTCCTTAAATATAATCTTATTATGTAGATGATGTTTCTCTTCAGCAAGAAGCTGTTTCTTAGGGTCTTGAACTTAATATTCACTTTACCTAGATTTTTACAGATTTTCAAATATGAAAAACCTGGGAAACCCCTGTGTGAGTTATAAAAGCAATGTGTCCAGAATGAGAAGTATAAAGTGTGTCATACTTCAGAAAAATTAGGTTACTGCAACTGTATTCCCAACAGCATTGAAAAATAAAGAATACAGAATTAATCTTCATTTTGGCATGCCAAACTTTTACATACTTAATATTAAACTCTTTTTATTCCTTTCAGTGTTCTGTTTAATAAATTCTACTTTTGGCAGATTGCACAATGCCTCCTACCAGGGCAGATGTTTGACCGTACCCACAACCACCCGTTTAGAAGATGGGTGTTTGCAGCTAGCTTGTTAGTAACTAGTAGAAGTTGGTAGGATGCTATCTGTTATACAGCAGCATACACACATTGTTATTAATAAAATATTAATTGGCTGCATTTATGAGAATTCTTATCTTTATATGTTATTATTTGTAAACCTCCGCTGCAAACGTAACCATATCCACAGGTCTTGAAGTACTATCATAACATTTATTGCCAGCACACACTTCTAGTCAAGAATTATTTCTCAGTAATTTCTTATGTAAGTTCTCTATGCTATTTTGTGGTGAGACTCAGAGGTATAGTGTCTGAAGCTCCTTCCATATATATATTCGTGTGTGCGTGCACACACCACAAATAGAACCACCCAAGACAAGTGCATATTTATTTGAGATTATAGAGTTAGATTAGTTTGGGTCCCTGACTTAGATGGTGTAGAGATCTCATTTTTCATTTGGCATTTATTACAGTGCATGAGGGTTTAGTTGTGTAAGATATCATTATAGTAATTTATTGCAAATTTGTAAACAATGTCAGATAATCTCTTTTAAGGTCATTTTAAAAGGTCATGGCTCCTGAAAAAAATCCTTACATAGCCTCTGTCCTTAAGTAACCAAGGTAAAAATGAAGTGTTGCTGGGGTAAAGGAGGATATATAACTGAGTAAGAAAGGCTTAAAGTAAAATATCTTTTTTATTGCCCATAAAGTTGTTTAGCCCAAGGACCATCCTCTAACCTCTCCTTATTTATTAAACATTAAATTATTAATTTCAAAATATGCTATTTTTATATATGTCACAAACAACCCAACTGAACCTTCAGTAGACCTGAGAAAATTAATTCTTAGTACTCATTCAACCTTATTTTAAGAATGGAAGTGAAATTATTAGCTAGTTTAATATTTACTGCCAGGCATGCAGCTGATGGTCAGTATAACTGCCCTATATTAATAAATAAAACAGGTCCAAGGACTGTTTTCTTGTGGCTAGATTGATCCTGTCAAAATAACTACAAATCACCTGATCCCTCTGGCCCCCATGCAGTGTGTTATGTCCCTAAGGCAGTATCTGTGTATGGGGGGGCTCATTTCTTTTCAGTTCAAAGTGACGTTTTCGTAGCATGAAACCAAGGGTAGGCCTCACATGTCCCTGAGGCACTCTGTGCATTTCTGTGTAGGGAACTAAATTCCTTCACTGTGCCACAAGAATTTGGGGCAAATTCCATACTATAACACCTCTCCTTTAATCTGCTTCATGTATTTATTTTACAATGAGACTGAGTGATATTTACTTACGTTTGAGAAATGTTATCTTGTGTGCTGATGAAACTGTAATTGGATTATTACTTTGTAGCATTTTCAAATTCTTCCTCTTGTCATCTGATTCATTCATCTGCCAGACCATTTTGTATAGAAATCCTTTCCCCTTTCTCAAATACCTTGCTCCTGCAACTTCCAATGTATGTATCAAAGCTATCGATTGTCTCAAAAATCCATTATTACTAGATAGATCTCAACAGCATTGCAGCTGAAGTTGACAAGCAGGTGATGGATTGTTCTCATTAAATACTGATCTTTTAAATGGTGTCCCAAACTTTCAGTGATTAAAATTAGGATTCAAAGTTGGAAGAATGGAAGACTAGAAAGATTAAAGTTTTCCATGGCCCAGAACTACAGCCCATGTAATGAGTAAATCATGAATTCTTCACTAATATTTATGAAGGCTCCTTGCTTTTGACTGCTCTGGTAAGGGAAATCCTCAGATCATTTTACTGTTCTATAGAGTGTGGTTTTCATATATAGCCGCATAGAAGAAACAACTTCTAGTCAGATTAAAACTCGCAAGGGCAAATTAACCAAGTTCCCTACTGCTCTGTATTAATTGCTCTAAAATATCTCACTAATTGGATGGTTTTATGTTACATTGGAGTTTTAGTGTAAATATATTCTAGATTATTAATAGCACCTTCTTTAGCATGGGCCAGGAAACTTAAATCATTATTTTTATTGTAAAAAAAATTCTAATCCCGAATGTAGCTTTAAGGAAATAATTATTATTTGCAAAACCTTCGCAACTGAAAGAGACTTACAAGTCCTATCCTCAAGAATCTGCCCAAGGAGGGACAGTGTCTTGGACTCAGTCTAGTAGCTCAGGGGAGATGAGATCTGGCTGGAGATCGCAGCTCCCTGAAGAGAGCTTGTATGTCAGGCACTTAAACTATATTTCTGAGGATGAATGGCAGTGCCAGGAACTGGATCACGATAATGTTAAGTACCCTGGTTTTGACTGAAAAATGTAAAAGTGTTGGCATCACATCTGGCATCAGATTTTTTTTTTTTTTACAGCTGATAACCTGAGGTCTTTGAAAGAGCTTAATAATTTTAAATTTTGTTTTAATCTACCACTGTGATCTGATACCACTTGCTTGCATAGTGTTACTGCACTACTCTTGAGGCGTTTATCTAAACCCCTGTAGCTGGACTGCAGGCAGAGTAAACTTTAATGAAAGTTTTTTTTAGACATGATGCCAAAAGAGGAAAACAAAAAATTAAATTTTCTCTCAGTCTTTGAAAAGAAACTCACTAACTGGGATGTTTTTCCTTCCTGATTTATTGCTAAGTTGAGATCTCTGTAAATCATTATGGGCCAGTTCTGTTTCAAACAACAGACACAGCCACTAGCTAGCTGAAAGGGCAAATAAGGTTACCGATGTGGAACAAGAGAGTCTGTGTGCTCTGTGTGGTACAAACTAAACATTTGCAGTGACGCATGTCATGGTCCAGGGTAGAAAAAGACTCTGTAAACGATCTCGTGCTGTCAAGGCACATATCAGTGAATGGATTGCCATGTGCACACAGATGACTTTCTCTGCTTGGAGAACACCTGAGTCAAATGGAGTATAATTAAGCTGCACTTGGTAGCTTAAATCACTCCAGGATTTTCAGCTTCAATCACTGGCTGAAGTTTTCCCTGATGTGGGTTTAAATGCATCCTGATGTTATGAATAATTGAGAGATTGACAGGTCTCTGTGTTTAGAACCCAGTAAAATCTCTCTCTTTATCCTCCTGAATACACCTTCTGGAAGATTCTTCATCTGTGTACCATTATCTGCCAGACAAGGTACTGTGACATTCCCTCTTTTTCCCTTGAGATAAGCTTTCCTCTTAAAAGGACATGGGGGAAAAGGGTTTAGAGCTGTGCTTAAAATGCCACACTTCATAAAGGCATCCTGCTTTCATAATCCTTTTCCCAGCACCTTTTTCAACTGAATGGTGTGTCAGAAAGCCCGTCTTCATCGCAAGGCATGCTGTCCCTCAGCAGGCAGTCCAGCCGTGACACTGAGGAAATAACTTGTCGCCCATTCAGAGGTAGAGTCACCTTGGAGGATCTGTGCTACCTTTATTTTTCTCCCTTGAAAATGCTGTCTAGTGTACACAGGTCTTTTATTTATATATATATTTATTTTTATTTTTTGTGAATGACTAGCAAGCTACAATTTGGTTTCGCTTACATTGCTGTCAAAAAATGGAAATACTTTGGATCCAGATCTTAAACTGACTTAAAACAAGATTAAGAAGTACAAATGAGGATCAGCAAACAGGGAAAAAAAAAAAAAGTAGTTTGTTTTTTCTTAAAAGGTGACTGCCCTATACCTATGTGCAGTAAAGTATGTATGTATTTATTCAGAGCAGTGATATATTAGGAAATGGTAATTTACATTCAGTAGATTATTCCTTTTTACTTGTTATTTGTACCAACTTTTATCTGAAACTTTTACTTTAATCTAGAAGGCCTAAAAAATAGAATTTAAAATTTGTAATTCAGGCTTGCAATTTAACAAGTCTGAACTTTTTGTAGGCATCACAGAGCTGAAAAAAAAATAAAATAATTAAATGCTTATTCTAAAAAAGGGAAGTTCCATTTTTAATTAGTGAGTTATCTTTCCAGACTCAAATTATCCTGGATTATGGGACTACTAGTTCTCATTTACAACCATACCATATGAGGAAAACAGTTTTCCCAATCTTTTAGTTCCTTAGACAACTGTCTACTTCAAATTACTCTCTGAACTGGCATACTTTAATTAACTGACATGGAAAAAAGTCTCTCTCTTTAAAGAAAGTCATCCTGCAAACAGGCTGTGGGTGTAAAAAGCTTCTTTAACTCTTGTGTTTAAATGACCTACTCATATTAGAAACCACTGTCTCTGGTGCTTTACTGGTTCAAAAGTCTTTAAAAATCCACAGATACTACCTGAATTATTTAAATTTTAGAAAATATAATGAGTAATAGGTAAGGTAGCAAAGGATAGTTTGGTTTTTATATTTTTGAGGTTTGTTTTGTTTTTTAATCATGCTGATGTATTTATCTGAAGTAAAAGAAATAAGGTTTTTTGAATGAAAATCAATTGAAAGATTAAATAAATATTTTTATATTAAAATGAAATGTTTTCTTAACAAAGCTTTCTTCAGAAATAGATCCCGCATTGCAGATGGCATATTGAGATCGTACCTTTAAATGTGCACTGTCTCCTAGAAACTTCATTATTTTCAGTCCAGACGTATTCACTTTTGAAGAATTTGTAAAATTATCTTCCCTGTGAGAAGAAATTAGTTCATTGAGGAAACCCCAAACAACCAGAAGCCTACTGTTCTGTTTAAATTAAGTCTGCATGGAGATCAAGGTACATAAACACCATCTGAGAGGGGCCAACGCTTTGATTCTAACTTCAGATGAACATCAACATAGCAATAACGATAATAAGGGTAACGAAGTAGTAGCACTTCACAGTGCAACAGTATCGTAGCTTCTACAGTGAATGATTGCTATGGTTACTCAGAACAGTACACGCAGTCTGTACACTGGAGACATTATGACAATAAAGCATGAAGTGATACGCATAAGCACACTCTTCGTTATTATCATTTGAATGGCTCCCCAGTGGGCCATGTGCATGTGGAAAAAACTCAAATACTCTGAAAATTAGCTAGTATGAACACACTGCTACCTCTCTCCCAAGGTTAATACTTTATCCAGATATATGTGAAGTACCAGAAGGCCCTAATCTACATTAATCTAAGCAATTTTACTTTGTATCTTCTTTTCTTTCTAGAAAAACCTCTTGATGAAAGCACAGTAGCTAAACTGCAGGCTACACTGTTTTCTCCCTTGAGTCACTGAGGTGAGACAGGGAAGACAAAAACATCCCCGAGGATGTCCTCGAAAGAGATTTAAAGTGAAAATGACAGTTGGAGAGGCAAAGTTTAAGAAAAATAAAGTAAGTAATTTCTTTGGCACCAGTGGCCACACAACCTTTGCTGTTTGCAAAAGTGTAGGAGCTTTCAGGGCTCTTTTGCAAGCTTAATGTTGCAGCTTCTTTTGTAACTAAGGGGAAGTCAAAAGAGGTCATAGATGTGCTAAGAAAACTCACTTGCATAAATTCTGCAGCTTTTATCTAGTGACAACCCTTTTGGCATTTTAGCCTCATCATCCCTGAGACCTTCAGGACACAGGACCACAAGTAAGCTCAAGATAATGGTATAATTTATACCCTCAACCTTCAGTATTCAAAAATCATGACTCATATCTCTCCCTCTGCTCTCTGCATACTGAAAGAGCATTATTGGGTTTAATGTAGTGGGGTTTATTTATTTATTTATTTTCCCCTAGGTAAATATGTGGATCCCTGGATTTGCTTTCACGGCATTGTGGTTCCAAAAAGTTCTCAGTTCATTGATCTGGAAACATTTTTTTCTTAAATGATGCCAGCAGAGATCCTCCAAAACATGGGAGTAAACTTCAGGAGACACAGAATAATCTATGATAATTTGTCACATCATTCCTGGCATGACTTATATATATCCCCTACAATATCCTGAAACACTAAAGGATTTGCCCTGCTTTTCTTTTTCCTTTTTACATCTTAAATATCAGTTCAAATTGTTCTTTATGCTGAATTAAGTTTGCCTTTTCCCATTTATGGTGCCTATGTGCATTTGTGAGGTGAAATCAAAGCAGAAGCAGCCATGCCTTGAGATAGCAGGATGCTGGAGCATAGCCCCGGGATAGTTAGGAAGGATTTTACAAGAAAGTCCTTAGATGTGTGGTCTTTGGACGTTAGGAAGGTCTTTGCAGGAAAGCAGCTAATTTTACCAAGAAATTTTGAAGAAGGAGGAAGACACAGCCAGCTAAAATTAGAAGGACTTGATAATACCAGAAGAGCTAGTGGTCGTTAAAGGATTTATTACAAGTTTAAGCAGCAGCACTAAAGGTGTTTAGCAAAAATTTCTGTTTCTCCTTCATTCATTAGGTTTCCTTAGCCCTGGCAGCAAACAGGCAGTAGGTACAGAACTATACTCCTGAAAAAGAAAAAAATGCCACAAACCAGGAAAACATTTAGGATGAACTAGGGAAAAGAACAATCTCATTATCAAAGACATTGTTCCTCCTATAATGAACATTGCATACATTTTTGTCAGGCCATTACTTGTTTTATTTTATTAGTACTGATTTCAGAAATTGAGTTTGTTTTGTTTTTTTTTTTTAATAAATTATGAGTTTTAAAAGCACACAAAGTTTGATTTAAAGCAATTCAAATGGAACAATTAATTTTCAAAGCTAAAGCATGTTGGGCAGTGTATTCAGACTGAACCCACATTTCTTAGAGCTGGAGCATAGTAAATCAACTAATAAAACACACAGAAGAAGCTAGTATGTTGAGAATCAAAAGATGTGGTTTGGAGTCTCCTATAAATCATCAGGACAGATACTTCAACTTCGCCGGTGCTGAAGTTATGAATTATAATAGAATGCACCAACAGTGTAATAAAATCCCACTTGGAGAATGGCCTCTTTCCACCCCGATAACCAGAGCGATTCAATTTTCATAAGCACATGTTGGAAACTCTATAAAACATTTTGGCTGTATCTCACAAGGAAGCAGTCAACATTTGCTGAAATACTCCATCTTTCAAGTTGTCTTTCTCAGAAATTACTGTCAGAGTTGCATTAACTAAATTATAAAAATCCTGAAATCAGTAGTAAGCCATAGAAACAGGAGTAGTGTAAATATCTTTTTGCTGGTTTTATTTCAAAAATCAGTCTTTCCTTCTCAGAAGTATACTGCAGTTTATAAAGGTAATAAATTCATGCTGAGGGACTGACTTAAAGCTTCAGTGTCTTGTCTTTTGCCATTACTAAAGCCTAAAATGCAGTAACTTCTCCTTTCCCACTTAGGTATTCTCACTTATTTCAATTCGTATCACTCATCATAGTTGCACTCATTCTGCAGTATAATCAGAAATACACATAACTTTTATGCTTAAGTGGGAAATCAGGGTCAATCACCTCTGTTCAGCTCCTGTTACAAATTCAAAACAACGACAAAAAAAAATTAACAATCTGCTGAGCAGAACTCAGCAGATATGCAGATGAGCACTGTATTACCTCCTTTCCTCTAAGGAAATTTTATGTCTGAAGACTCCTGCTCTTTCTTCAGGTCTCTACTGAAGCAGCAAGCTCTCATTTCAGGGACTTCTCTGTTTCTAGTAATCCCTGTTCAAATGTTTCTGCTCTCTACAAGCTCATCACTTTTCCCATCCTCAATTTTTGTTCAAATGTTAGGAATGACATAGGGTTGTGGTTCTTTAGTTTTTAGATTTTTGTAACAAGGAGATACTGGTTGATATGTTCTAGAAAGCATCAAATGCAATGCTACCTGCAGTGCTTTCCAAGAGATTGGAGTTGGAGTATGAGGAACTGGTACATGAACCAGTACATAAAATGTGGCTACCAAGAAGATGGAGAGTCCCTTTTTACAAGGAGTCACACGGAAAAGACAAGGGGTAACGGGTACAAGTTACTCTTAGGAGATTCCAATTTGACTTCAGAAGAAAATTTTTCACCATGAGAACAATTAGACATAATCTCCCAAGGAAAGTGGTGGATTCCCCTACATTGGACAATTGTAAGACACAGCTTGGCAGGATGCTGGGTCACCTCATTTATTTATTTATTTATTTACCTTGACAGGTTGGCCTAGATGATCCTTGGGGTCTCTTTCATCTTGGTATTCTATTGATTCTATGATTCCATGAAAAGAGGCAGCCATGCACCCCCCTGATGAAACTCAGTAGAGGACCATTCCCGTTCCATTAAAATGTGTCTGTAGTAGCTGGACTAATTAACTCTTATATACAAAACTGTCTAATTTCAGTTTGAAAAAGCTTTTATGTGGGAGGCCTACCAAAACAAAAGTGCCACTTGACTCAGCAGCAGACATATGGCAAGACAAGGCTCTCTGCTAACATTTAAAACTCAGTGGTAAAAAGGAGGGCTTTCTTCAGACAGAACAAGAAGTTGTAAGTAGAAAAATGACATGCATTTAAAGAAGTATAATATTGCTGAATGCAGGAAAAAATCCATGTCAGTGAGATTTATTATGCTGTGGAGCAGCCTCCTGGGGCAAGATGTGGAAGCCCCAATCTTTTAGCACAATTTGAAGCATAGTGAACAAAAGAAGATATATTGCATGGAAAAGTCTTGCTCTGACAGGAAGATAAAACAGATGGACTGATAGATCTTTACAACTGCAGATCTATGATTCTCTGACTTGGAGGTCCCTGCTGCTTAATTAGTTCCATTAGTTTCAGCTGAACTATTATGTGGTAGTTATTGTGCTAAGTAAAATCAATAGATGCGTGTCTGTATCACACTGTAGGCTACACTGTATGCAGTATGAGATGGAGGAGGAATTCACTAACAACCTCAAATTGTCACATTAAAAAAACCCACCTGAACAACAGGTTTATACCAGAGGATGTAACATCTTGCAGTTATGCTGTCCAGTTTCACTAAGTTCTGGTGTCTCCTCTTGGAGAGAAATTACAGTAATAATAGCAGATATCATAAAGAGCATATCAATTACTGACCACTAATTTCTAGGGAGGAAAACGAGACAAGTGTATAAACAACTGTGGTTTTAATACAGACTGAACTACTGTCTAGTGTTTCTAAAATATATATATATAAATTAATGTATAGTGGCTGAACAAGTTTAGTAGTATAGCAATAGTAGTAATGAGCAATGGCTCTGTTTGGTTCCTGTTTTAATTTCTAGTGGAGATCTTAAGGGGAACTTAACAATCCTATGTCATTGTACTGAAACATATATGAAATCCTGAGTTTCTTTTCAGTTCCAGCTCTTCTCTTCTGGGCTTCAGCCTGGGCCAGTGAAAACAGCTCTGTTTCTTACCTGGACAACAAAGACAGGCACAAGTGGTCTATTTCAGATTACAGCCGGAAAACTGCCATCAGTAGAAGCTCTTTTCCCTGCCCCCCACCTTTCCTCCCCCTCTTCCCTTTTTTTTTTCCCAGTGGTATGCAAAACTAAATGAATCTCAAGCAATGGATGCGCAATCCTTTTTAACTCTGAGATTACTCAATCAACAGGAAAATACCAGGAAAGATGGCAGCTGGTGCCAACACTCTCCATGTGTGCTCAGTGCCTGACTTACCGTTTGGGACGACTTATACAGGGTGGGGTGGTTTTATTGCTGTGAATACCTCTGCAAACTGATAGTAGGTGATTTCAACAAAAAGTTAAAGGAACACAGGATATTAAATTTTTACAAGTATTTTTGTCAAGTAAGAGGAGAATTTATTTACTGGAAAAAAGATACTGATGTCTTCCTTGAGAAATACAGTGTTTACTCCTCTAGATTTGGAGATTTCTTTAATATTCTAGACTATGTTATCACACGTGCAGTAGTTCCATTCTTTAAAAGCACTGACAGAACAGCTCTCATTTTGCCACTTCCATAGGAAGGAAAAGACAGAGAAAACAAAGTTAATGGTTTCTGGTCTTGTTTGCCACACATTTATGGAACTCTGTGATTGGTCTGCTGGTAAACTGAGTTTAATGGCTGCTGCCAGGCAGTGAGTTTCCAGGATTCATTGGTTGAAAAACACCTAGAATGCTTGCATTAAGAACCTCCAGAGTGTTGTATTATAGTGACCATTATCAGGTTTAGACACATGACTTAAACCTTTTTGCATTGTCTGAGTGTAGCTTATCTGAATTGCAGGTCATAGATTCTTACTGTGCTGTGAGATTTGTTTATTGATGCTTATGTTGAAAAAAAGTGACTAATGCAGTAAGTAACATGAAAAATAAGAAATAAGCTTTCCTCATATTACAAATTTTGCTGCTCTTTCTCTTAGAAATAATTTATTTCATTTGCTTCTTTGTAAATCGGGATAATTATTGTAATGTGCTTTCATTTTTTAAAAAAAGTCTTTGTTTAAAAATATGTATTCTCATCCTTGCATTCCTATCACATTTAACCAGCACTGAGAATTCAAAATATTCAAGGATACAGATCTTTAATGAATGGAAGTTATTTTTTCTTATATCTTAATTGCCCAGATCATTTTGATGCTTCAAGGCTATGTTTGAGCAGCTGTGAAAAAAATTTGCATGTCCACAGAGTGCAATATTGTACATGGTACAGGCATCTGCAGGGAAAGCCAGCCCAGCTGAAAAGTACTTACAGCTCTGCTCAATTAAATAAGGTGTGTATCTATTCTGCAAAAATGTGCTGTTCCACAAATAACTGAAACAGCTTTCCAAGATGGATGAGTATATAAAGAAATGACCTGCTTGCTTGGGCTTTGTGGCAAAGAGATTTGTATATTACAAACCATCTAATACCTTTTACAATACTTGGAAGGTTAGAATGGCATCCAATTTGAGCAGTTGTTTGGAGAAAGACGCCAAATTTTGTCTCAGTGACATAAAATACCTTAGCATGAAGAAGGAACAGTAATAAAACTAAGGGAAAGAGATAAACTAAGACCTATATCAACAGAAAACAAAATCATCTTTTTATTTATTGCAGGTGCTGTATTTGACAACTCTTAGCTTCAGGAAGATACTCTTCTTAAGGCGGTCTTTTCCTAACTTTAATCAGGTAAGTGACACATCTTGTTCAGGGTACACATACTTAATTTCATCAGTATTTCAAGCAGAGACCAGGTGCCTTTAATAGGAGAGAGCAGAGAAATATAAAATGAACCATGGCTTTAGACCCTTAAATCTGCTTCGAAGAGGCTGTCCTGCAAAATGAAGGTGCCCTAGATTGAGCTGCTGAACAGTATTAAGAATCAGTGCATGATTTTTGCCCACTTCCATTTACCTGAGGTCATGGACAAGTGTCCACCCCCAGCCACAGCTGTGTTTGCTGACAAAGCAGCTGACAGCTCTCTTTCAGTGAGGAGATTAGCCCCATTTTTTTCCTTGTGGTTACCACCACAGCAGATTTAGCAGACTATGTGAGCACTCTCTAGCATATGTCAGTGAATATAAACTGCATTAGCTTAAACATTTGAATGAGACAGTTTTACTAATATTGGCTAATTTTCATTCATCAGCCTAGAGAGGAAGAAAGAGAGGAAGGAAATCCCCTCCTTTTTCCCCAAAGTATACCTTCACAGTAGGTTGCATTGATCCCCATCAATGGGTACTCCTAGAGCCCCACTGTAAATGTCAATATTCTCATGTATTTTACATGGCAAGATTTAGGTTTACCTGCACTCTTCCCTTCTGTACTGGATCATACAGTAATGGCTGCAAATCTTTTGAGAATGGAAAAAAAACAAAACCATTTTGGAGCCAAATGGTAGAAGAAATTAAAGCCAAAAGAGGTGAAATAACCAAAATGGCTCCATATCTTAACCATTCTTTGTCACAGTATTTTTGTTTTTTTCCTGAGAGTACATATCCCTTAACTAGTGAAATTCTGTGGAGTAAACAAATGTTGTTTCTGTTTGCATCAAATAAAACTAGGAAATATAAATAACTTCAGTAAAACAATCCCGTATCAGGGTCAAAGTTAGAGTAGGAAAGCAGGCATTTCACCTTTTTGTAGAATTATTTTGGGCACTTCCAAATTTCCTTAGACTCATGTGAGTTATGATTTCTCCTGAACAAAGAACAGTAATTATTTTTAACTACTAACTTTATTTCATTCTTGTAGCTGAAACAGTTGGCTTTCATCCACATGCAGTATTTCCAGCTTTGCTCCATGTATATTACCTTCTGGTTTATGTACTTCTGAACATACTTTCCATAATTACCAAATGCCAGTACAATTTATGAAATTAATCTGGAGAGCCATTCTTTTTTATTTCATTTAATTTTACAACTTTGGGCTCTGCTAGTTCCTTAACTTCACTTTTGAAAGTATGAGAAAGTATTTTTAAAGTACTATAGATACTTACTTTCTATTGTTCTCCCAGGGAGTATTATACATTTTAACATTTTAATTTAACACTTAATAATGGGCACTGATTTTGATGACAAGAAACATTTTCCAAGAAGTGCTTTTTATATGTATCCTTATGACTTTTTGAGAAAGCAAGTTGAAATGAAGATGAAATGGACTGTGTATGTGAGACCTAAACTTCAGTGTCCATTTTTTTTGTGGTCATTTTCTGGTCTATGCTAAAGCAGGTTAATTCATTTTCTTTCAAAACATGGTATTGAATAGGCAATATGCCATTATATATCTGACTCATCAAAACAAAGAGAATACCAGCATTATCTTTACAAATGCTACTAGCTTGACACTTCGTAGGTGCATTCAGAATGTTCTAGACAGAGTAATTGAATGCATTTCAGTCTAATTATACTACAGAACTTCAAGAGTGGAAAAAAAATAAAATTAAGATGTGTTGATTTTGCTACACGTTGGGCTAGTAAATGTGCTGAAGAAGAGAAGCTCTGACTTCTGGCTTTGAGTAAATGGAGTAAGAGTTTTCTTTGCAGAAAGAGGACTACAAAGTCACAAAATAGGAATAGCATAGCAAGTAATGTTAGTAAAAATGAATGAAAGTGTGTTGCAGTAAAATTTAGAACTATCACCTAAGGGTTCATGAAAAAAATAGCATGCCACACTAGTTACACTGGAAGGAGCAACAGAAGTATTACTTCTGTGAAATATAACCTCTGAAAAATATGTTTTAGAATGCTTAGTGAGCACTTGGTGACTCTGAAACCTGTTGGCCAGAATGTCAGTGAGTCATTTTAGTGTACAAAGCAGACTGATCAAGCAATTGATCAAACCGGGAGCTGAATTCTGGCATCCTAAATCATACATACTTTGTTACGAACGAAATTGTTTTGTACAAAACTATGTGCTACCATGTCCAAAATGCTTTCTATGCTTACCTACATCCTGATGGTTGCATGTCTACTCTACACTGCAATTTAAAATATAGATCATCCTTCTGACTCATCCAAACAGGGTATGTTTATCATCCAGAATGCTGCAAGCGCCAGTCCTTTTTCTGAAACATTTCAGTGACACTGCTAGAAAGAAAAAAGGAAATAACATATGTGTGCTTGTTAACTAATCATCGGCTTACAAATGAAATTTCTGTCATTTAGAGTTCTGAGAAAAAGAAAATAAAATTCGGGAATGCAGAGGAAATGAAAGACTTCATCTCATCTTGGCAAACACATTACTATATGTTCATATGCCTTTTTTCATTATTACATAGTGTAACAAAGGAACCATTGGAAAAGTCTATTGTGCTTATAGTTTCTGTGTCTTTTTCAAATTTTGGAAGTTTTATAAAGCTTGAGTTATGCAGAGCTGGTAAATGATCAAAAGCAGTTCAGGTAACTATTCCTCATGTACTATAGAATAGTCAGTAACATACAGCATTAGTTTATTATCATGTATCGTAATTGTCTAATCCCTTGTACTCTTCCCTCTCCTCTTCTAAATTAGCTACTCACATGTGAACTTCCTTACATATTCTATCAGCTAATAATTAACATACTACAGAAATACAGATCACATTTCATATTCAAGTTTTATTTCCCATGAAATTTCATGTCTTATTTCTCGTGAAGAAAATATAGCTGTCCACAAAGTGGGACATGGAAATATATATTTTCATTCCAGCAAGCATGACACCTTTGATTATAGTAAGTCAATCATACAGTCTCTGTGCCAAAAATTAATAGAGCCTTTTGTTCCATTTCATCTGGAAGTTATTTTATCATCAAGTGCATTGGAACCTTGCATGCCTGCACAAAGTATAAGAAAGGAAGTAAAGAGACAAAAATATTTGTATCTAGGCAAAATTTCTTCCATCCAGCAGGGCTGCTTGAATACCTCTTCAGCATTTACCTTTAACCAGAGCAGATAGGAAATGTTAGCACTGAAGTAAACAGATGGTGTCAATAATGACTGATACCCATTGGAGTTCTGTAAACATGAGTATATTTGTAGCCTGTCAAGCAGCCCAAATTGTAATCAAATGATACGAGCTACCTACTAGAATAAAAAGTGTGAACAAGACCTAGCAATTTTAGAGTTAGGGTGCCTACAACTGGTCTCTTCATTGCATAATCTTGTAATGTACTGTGTTTTACAGAACTGATGCAGTGAAGTTGATAGAGATTGGTCCTTGCTCTTTACAGCTTATTTGCTTCATACTCTTGATGTCAGCTTTCCATACAGAAATCAAACAGTCTCTTAATGAATCCTTGGGAAGCCGTTCCAGATGATAGTAAGGTGGAGTTCATGCATGCTAATGAAAATGTGCTTTTTAGGAAGGCAGTAGTTATTGAAATTGAACTTAAACAATGCAGTCATTTGAAAATAGTTTAGGAAAGGCAGCTGCTGAGTGGAAATAACTGAAAAATTGATCCACCAGAATGTTTTAAAGTATATTATGTCATGTATGGTTCTGATATCTTCACTGATGTGACAGGTCTTGATTACTAAACAAGATCTCATTCCTTGTCACAAGTTTATAGAAAAGCTACTTGCTATTTTGATACAATTAAGCTAATGATTGTATAAAAGCCTATGACTAGAGTGTGCTCTGTGGTTTCCATTAGTAATGCAGTTCTGTGTTATGGTTTATACCCAGACAAGAGCTGAGTACCCTCTGGTTGCTTACTCACCACACCCCCAGGGGGATGGGAAGGAGAACAGCGAGGAAAATGTAAAACCCTGGGGGTTAAGATAAGGAGAATTTAATAGAACAATGCAAAAGGAGAAGAAACACAATAATAGCAGTAGCAGTAATGTAACAATAGATAAAGCTAGGGACATAGAACAAATCTGACCACCTAAGGCTGCACCCTAGCCCTTATATAGCCTGCCTCCCACCCTTATATAGGAGGTAGGATAGGACAGCAGTATGGTATTGAATAATAATTGGTTGTCTATCCTGACTGTGTCCCCCTCCCAGCTTCTGATGGAAGGTAACCCTATCCTAGCCAATCCCCAGACATTCTGTAAAACTAACATATGCATAGATTTCCAGCATGACAACCAGTCTTGCTGCTTACTATTGCAGAAAATTAACCTATGCCAGCAGTCTCCTTGCACAGCACAAGATTATGATATCCTAAGACAGGATATAGGACAGGCTCTATGTGTACGTGCATATGCATCTGTTGAAGCTGTACTGTGATCAGGAATGTAGCTGACTTCAGATTTTCATGCAACAGCAATACAGTAGGTTATATTTTGATAGCACAGTCAAAAATTGAGACAGAAATTTGCTGGATAACTGTTACCTAACTACTTAACATTGAGGACTTTTTTTTTAATAAGTGCAGAGAACTTATACTAAATCCTTTGGTATTCTTTGCTTTGTGAAAATCTGAGAATTTGTGTAAAATGAAATGCTACAAAAATGGAACTCAGTACTTACGTCTTAGTTCACATTAAAAAAAAAGTCATAAATGACTTCACAAGTGATCAGACAATGGGTATTTCAGACACTTAGATCAATTTACTTCCATAGTGAACATGTGAAGCAGAAAAGCTGGATTTGATGCTTTTATTGATATATTTAAATGAATATCATCTCTATCAGGCTATATTCTGACTGCCCAAAAAAATCTGATTTATGTTAGAAAATAAGCATTGCCTGATTTCTTATTTCTAGCACTTATTTCTAAAGATGTTTTTGTAAAAACTTGCAACAACATGCTCCTGTCTATAACTGGTACTTATGAACTTGAGAAACGCAGTCTTCTACTGCTACTTGGCTACATATGCTTTGTGCTCTATGAACTCTTTTGAATTATTTATTTTCATTTTACAGAACACAAGACTGGTCCAAAACTATAAAAGCTTTAAAGCTGCTTTAAAGATATGCTACACTGGAAAAAAATTCATTCATTAATAAAACTAATCCAGAAATGGAATTTGAGAATGATAAATCTCTACCCTGTTTTATTCTCTTACTTCCTGGTAGTTTGAATTAAGTTACAGATGCATAAGTGGATCTACTTTGTTGTTTACACAAATGAACTAAGTAGGGAAAATTATGACATGTCGATAAATAATAAGTATTCTCTGCTTTATCCTTCCTCCAGGCATATAAACACTGCTTTTTTGAGGCTCTCAGGTGATTTGCAACAATTTTAAGAGGCTTTTCTTATCTTTTTCTATCATATTCCTCTACCTTTTTGGGGAGGGGAGGCAAGTTGAGAAAGAAAGCTTCGTTGTATTTATTCACTGAAGAGTGCACTGCAATTTAAGACCTGCCCCAAGACTATAAATTCTCAATATTCAATAAAAATTCCCTCAAGCTAATGAGTCAAATGTCTGTCATCTGGGATTTTTAATCTGTTTATAACATGATTTGTGCCTTTCTGTTTGAACCAAACTGTGTGGTTTGTGACAGTTCACTACTGGACCATCACAGAACCACAGAATGGTAGGGGGTGGAAGGGACATCTGGAGATCCCCCTGCAGGATCACCTAGAGCAGCTTGCACAGGATCACATCCAGATGGGTTTTGAATATCATCAGAGCAGGAGACCCTACAGCCTCCCTGGGCAGCCTGTTCCAGTGCTCCATCACCCTCAAAGTGACCCACGTAAGTTCTCATGGATATCACTAAGATTCAACATTTAACAAAACATAAATTTGGTTTAGTATATATTATGGAATATAAGGATGTATTATGCAGATCTCTTCAGTAACTAAGTAGTCTTTGAGGAATAAGTAGAATTATCATTTTCCAATTAAAATAACATAGACTAACACAGTATCAAACTAAAGAATGAAGCCAAAGAAAAATTATTTGGACTTCCTAAACTTTTATATATATATATATATATACAAACTGCAGATATGGTCCATCGATCCACAATACTCTAGAGGATGAATTTGAGGAATTTGAGGCATAAAGTTTTGCTACTGGATATCCGCTAAGTTCAACCAACAGACTAGAAATCATCTGAAATTGTGGTTCAGCAGTCTGAATAAACTTAGAGTAATCAGTACAAAATGCTTTTGCCTCAGTGTGAAATCAATGAGGAAGAAGAACTTTCACACTGAGATTGTTGTTTCTATTTGTAGCATGTCAGGGAAAATTATAAGCACAAGGTTTGTATTCCCTTAAACCCGATTAAATATTCATTCTGGAAAAGTTTCATAACATTTCCCATACCTCTGAGTCGGATCCATTCTCAAGTTCTCCTTGCTCTTTAGAGGTTTTGAATGCTCCCTGTCTGTCACCTTCACCACTGTGAGTGCTGATACAATTCATGGTTGTCCTCATGCATGGCCATTTCCTTCCTCTCATATCATTCCTGGTTAACATTTGGGTTATATGTGCCATTGTAATTGAGTTCAGTGTGGTGATTAGATTACAGTTAACTCGATGCATTGCAAGTGTTAAAGCTTTCTTAAATTTTAATACTATTTGCTTTCTTTTATTGTTTTTCCTCCAAACACAGTATGTGCACATACTGTGCTCTCCTCAGCCCAGAATTCTGAAGCACAATACTTTCATGCTTCATAAGAATTTTCAGAGGTTTATTTTGAACCTAGTTATTTTGATAGCTCTTTATACTGTCAGCAATGACTGCAATAGGATGGTACTCATGGGAAAGGGAGATACATACCACTACAAAGTCAGTTTATTTTCCAAAATCTCTTATGCTGGGGTTATGGCTGCCTCTAAATAGACTTCTCTAACCTCACATTCTGTCAGTCTTTCAGAAAAAAAAAAAAAGATCTACATTCAGTCCCTAGGAGAAACCAGACAAGACATCCTAACAAAGTAAATGTAGGAATTGGCATTCTATACTGCCACTGAAGCTTGAAAAGGATGGAAAACCTATATCTAAAATCTTTCTCTACAGAGCTGGGCCTTCTGTATGTAATACAATAGACACTTCCAGTTTTCCCAAAATGGTGTTGGTGAAATTTGTCCTTGGTGCAAGACCAGCAAAGAATGGAGACACATCTGGAATTAATGTGACTCACTGTTCCTGAAAAAGAGACAGAAGTGTCCCACTGTGAGATCATACGGTTTCTGAAACTGAGGAATCATGAGTAGATAGTAAACTTTAACTTGCAAAGATTAAATTTCATCACCAAAGAGAAAGGGAGCTGTTGATGCCCCACAGGACTGACATCAAGAGTGGTTTTACCAAAAGCTAACACACAGTCACTTTTTTTTTTTGGTCTTCTGTTCATTATACATTGACTATAATACACACAGGGATTTTATTGTTTCTAGTCCTATACAGTAAGTGACTACCACAGCCAAACCAGACACAAGGTCAAACATGATTCATAGCTTATTGCTTCAGCATATCCAACAGAACTCAGCAATCATCTCTATGTATTGTAACCCTTGACAAATTAGTACCTTGTTGTGCTTTGGGAAAATGGAATTCACCTGAAGGTGAGCAAACTGAGGGGAAAGGATATGGTAAGCTTGGTAAACTTACTAAAACTGCCTCGAAGTGAAGTCACTATTACAGTAACCAGCAGCAAGCACAGCAGACTATACTGCCATCATCATTTTCTGTGCACTCACTGAGAAGGTAATACTTCTTAAAAAGTCATCTTTGAATGGACTTGTTGCCAGAGGACACTGGGAAGTTACTGCTTTGTTCATGTTTGACTGGGTCTGTCTTTTCCCTTCAGTCTTGCTGAAGAGTTTCATGGGCTTATTCTATAAAAGAGCTTTCCTGTATGGCCTTCCAAGGGAGGCATGAGTGTCTTCTGCTTCCTGTCTTTCTGCCTGTATCTCTTCTCTTGAAGGTTTCTCTCAGTGAAAAGCTTATCAATAGCTGTCATATTATTTTTGTCTTATTCATGCCTGGTCCATATTTATGAATCCATGCTTTCTCACGAGAAAATAAATTGCAAAATCACTGAGCTAGCAAAAAGGCCAGGAGCTTAAAGTAGGTGGGAGGGAAACACAAAAAATAAAGCAAAGTTTAATTGAGATAGCAGTGGCCTGTATGTCAAAAAGAAGAAATACAGTGTGCTCTTTCAAATACTATATTACAAATCAAAGGCTCTGGACTGCCATATGGTTGTGGTGTTGCTCAGCTGTGGGTTCAGTACATTATGTGCAATCATTTGAATACCAGGCCAAACCCATTCAATCACCTCTTGGCAGTTGAGAGCTCCATCACCTATATGCTAGCACAGATTATAGCCTCATAGTAAAGCCTTGTATGAATGTGATGTGAACAAAGCTTCTGAAAGTGGCTTTCCTTCACCTGATGAAAAGACAACCAAAGGAATTAGATGATTTATTGCTATGATCTGAAATAACATTGTTATCTTACAGCTTTGCCATTTATAGCCCTGCATGGATGGTTGTACAAGGTGCCAGCTGTGCCTACAACTAAGCCAGTTTTTACCCCCTTCCAGTTCCCCCAATGTCTACCTGAGCCTTCCCCACTTGTTGGCAAACACTAGCGAATTAGGAGGCAAGCAGTACCTAGTGAAAAACACTGTTTTGAGAGAAGAGAGGCTTTAGGCAAAAGGATGAAGAAGGAAAAAGAACAGACGGCATTTTTACTATAGAAGATTGGAAACCTGGAGACTTGTTGTCCTGAAGCAAAGGTCGATTCTGCTCTTACCTTTGCCCTTCCATGGTATGTGCAAGGCACTGGCCCCACTCCTCTGCAGGCTGAGTGTTCTGAACTGAATTTCTGTAAGCACAGAGGAGTGTTAGGCCAATAAGCAAGGCTCTCAAACCTGCTAATTGGGAGCTTCCAGGGAACAAATTTATATTCACTATAACAACTGTGTCATGTACAGGGCAGCACTGAACTGTATGATCTACCACAGCTGAGAGACCCACTTTGGAACAGCAAGTTGAAACAAATCATCACAGTTTATCTTCAGTCTGTAAATTAAATTGAGGATAATTCCATTGGATTTAAAAGAGTCACATTTTGGTGACTTCCACCTATTTCTGTCTATACACAAAGGGTTCTGAGGTTAACTTTTTGAAATTCACAGATTGTTAAATATTTTCTGCGAAGAGTGATGGATGTTTACATGTTCATATTCTGTTTTTCCAGCTTGCATATTGATATGCCTCAGAACACAAAATAGAGATATACTGTATATTTGTCCACATTTAACAAACATTTGGTTTAGTCCCTGGTTGTCTGTGTGCGTGATCCCTATTTCACACAATCTCATTCTTCTTCACTACTTCCTCCTCCAGGACTTCAGGCCTGCTTTAATAGTGTTGCTAATCACTGCCTTCTGTAAAGACAGCATCTCCCAGAGGAATTTGAATTATGGGAAGAAGCAAATACTGCTGCTTGGAAAACTGTGCAGAGAAGCAGAGTGATTTTTAAAATGATTACTGGTGATATCATGTGTTGAGTAACTTCACTGTTTATCAACCAAATTACTTTTATCTTGTACTCCAGGTCATTCACAAAGTCTAAATCTAATACTGCTTTGTCTTTTATGTCTCAAACATGTAACTTAAAGCATGTGATGATTTAATTTTATTGGTCTAGTCTGTTCTGCCTAGTGAAAGAAGCTGGAAGCTATCACAGGAAGGGAGCTTAGACATTTATACCATCTTTAAACTGAAATGTCATGATGGTATATGTTTGAAATTACTTGTTTTTAAGCTGTCTAAACTCTGTAATTCTCAAAATTTCAACTTCTGAGGTATGACCCTCATCAAGTTAAATATGAACTCAGTGCAGTTTGTCTCTGTGTAATACTCATATCCAATGTGTAGGTCTTCTCCTTGATAAAGATATGGTACCCCACATACCTTTCTGTTCTGGCTAATCAACTGTGTTTGGAGGCATTCTGAAGTGAAAAAAATTACAGTTATTTCAAACAAAAGCTTTCTCCAATATCTTACATTTTGAAATGATCTGTTCTTCTGAGTTGAATATCTATTTGCTATTTATGGCTTTTGTTTACTTTTTCTCTACCTTTTAGGAACAACCAGAAGAGAACTGTTCCACTTCTGCTTGCAGACACCTCCTCGGTCAACAGCACTATCAACTTCTCACAGAAGGCACCAATCAGGCATTTTTTCTAGGTTGAAGTTAGTTGCTAGGAGAAGTTTAATATCTTTTTAAGATAGTGGCTTTAAGCACCAGAGAGACACAGAGGCAGGCAGAGAGACTGCAAAACAGCAAAAGGCCATCTTGTGCTCTAAAATGACTCTCATGTAGAGTACACAGGAAATTTGGCTTCACAGTATTGTGAAAGTTTTCTATTGTATTTGCAACATCAGAGACTGGAAGGATATACAGAGAGTAGATAACCAAAATCTACTTTAAAAATCTTAACAGTGAAATACTTGTTATAATTTCACACTAACAAAACTAAATTGGAGAGGAGAGAACGGAGAAAATGAGGTGGCAATGAAGCTGAGATCGTACTGCATGGTGGTGTAGAGAAGTTCCCTAAGAAACACTAGCCAGCAGATCTGCAATGTTTAATTGGCAAGAAGGATTCATAATCACACTGGATCCTACAACATCACATTTGGTGTTTTGCAAGCACTACACGGTGACGCACTTCAGTGCAAATAAAAGCAAGCAAATAATGTGGGACTCTGGGGCTGTCTGTGGGACTTGATACTCTGAAGGGTGTTTCAAGGAATATAACATTCCTTCTGCTACAGTAAGGAAATAGTGTGGGAAAAAAGCAGGAAAAAAATGTGAAAGAAATATTTTTGGCAAGGAGTAGGTGTGACTGAAAAGACTTGTGGGTAAATGGATTCTCTATTATGCAAACCTGACAGGGTAATTTAATCTGTTTTCCCTGTGGTGTAGATCCTTTTTGCCTTTCAATTAAATATGTAGTGTGGCACAGCTGCACAGCCCAAGCCAAGGTGCCTAGTGTCACTGAGACCGTTACATCACCATTAGCCATAATGTGTAAAGAAGACAGATTTACTCAATTATACAACACTTTTGGCACCAGTTCAGCAACTTGAGCAGCATGTGCACACATTGAAAATTGTTGAATACTCACCTCTGAGATGATTGTGCTACCTTCAAGCCTACACGCAAAGTATAAACCTTGTTTGGAACATGGCTCATAAAGGTAGACTATCAATAATTTGGTCTAATTAGAGAGTGAAGTGACCACTGGATCCAGTGTTTAAATGATTCTTTTCTGTAAACTAAGAATGACATATACTCCAGGAATGCTCATTATTCTCTGCTATTTATCCAAACACTTTTAAAATAATCCCCTTTTTTATAAACATGTATATGAACACAATTTTTAACTCCAGTTTCTATAGTTGCACCTAATCTAGTCAAATTCATTTTTATTAACATTCACACTGTGAGACTAATGAACCTAAAGCACTGGAATCATCCTTGTCACACAAAGATCTATTTGCTGAATCTACATTGTCTCATGTCCAGAAAGGAAAAAAAAAACAAACCACAAACCCCACCAAGATGGGCAACATATCTCAATCATATCTCAATCATTTCCCCTACAGGAAATAGTTGAAATAAGCTATGTTTTAACAGATAGGTTAATGTAAGCAATATTTTCATAGTTTTAATATGAAAGAATGGTTGACTGATGAACAATGGTTTAAGGGATAATGAAAGTAGAAGATAGAGAAAAGTCATCTGCTGGTGATGGACAGCTAGGTGATAGATACAGTTAGAGACAGCTGACATACTTACCAAATTGATGTATCAGGAATCTCAGGAAAGGATACAGTCATTCTGTCTCACAGAGAACTGTGCTTTTATATTTTTTTTCCCCAATGGCCTGTAGGCAGGGAATGATCTTCTACAAATCATTCATGAAGTCACTCCTCCCCTGTTCATCACAGCTTGTCCCCCATGGCATGGGCAAATAACTGGCCAACAAGCAACAAGGAGACTGTGTAGACGATGAATATATAGCAAGGAATATAGGTGTATTTTGATCTGTACTAGTCTTCACAATATAATGCACCTATCCTTTGAGGGACTGACAGATACATTGCTAAGTAAAACAAAATAAATTCGCACTTTTTTCCAGCACATGAGTTTCAACATGATCTTTTTGTAAAAAAGCCTGCGTAAAGAGATGTTGCTATGTGATGGTGAAGGAACTTTTTGAGATTCGGGGAACAGTTTTGGTTTTGACTCTAAAGAAGACCATCAAAGACAGACTACACTGTAAAACTGAAAATCACTGTCAAAACACTTCCATTTTCACTACTGTATTCCCCAAGCAAGGGAAGCTTCTTTATCCCACTTGAGTACAAGTGCTCTCTTTTGACAAGGAAGCCAAACCAGGATGCAGTGACAGAACTTCCAAATGAAAGCTCCTCCACAGGTAACAAAACATATTTTGCCACACAACCAATGAGAAGTGATTCCTTCCTCTGCTAATGAAATTTCTGTACCTGGCAGAACAAAGAAAGACCTCTTCTCACTCTGTTCCCTTAGTGACTCCAGTACAATATCAGTTTTTTCCATGGCTTTAAACTCATGTTAAGAGCTATCAAAATAGTTTTATCTCCTCACCTGCCTGAAGGGAATGGCTTTTCTATCACATTTAGAGTTGAGAAAAATACAAAACTACTTTACCATCAACATTTTAATTGACATTTGCTGGTAGTTTTACAGTCATTTTTAGCCACTGATAATTATGTATCACCCAAAACAAATGCATCAATACAGTGTTGCAGGTAACTTCTCAGTAATGAGAATACATAAATCCTCTGTTCAATAGGCTATGAAATCAGTTCACCCCCTGCAAAACAAAACAACACCATCTCTGAGATACTGCAATCTCCAAGACAGCTCATTTAAAGTGGAATTTGTTAATGGTGTATGATATCCTCAACTGCAGTA
Organism: Chloroceryle aenea; assembly: GCA_013399075.1. NCBI lineage: Eukaryota > Metazoa > Chordata > Aves > Coraciiformes > Cerylidae > Chloroceryle > Chloroceryle aenea. Next base: position 13,455 of record VWZY01013470.1, on the reverse strand, counting down.
AATCTACACAGCCTCCCTGAATCAATGGGATGGCATTAAATTGCACCAGATGAGAGTCAGTCTACAGCTTTTCTAACTACGGGTTCCTTTTGATGAGCTTTGTTGCTGTCATTACATGCATTATGAGTTTATTTAAATACACTTTTTCCTAAAGCAAAGTTTGTGTAAGAGATGTTAATTTAAAATTTTAAAATATTACATCTCTTTTCTATTTGGAGAACATAAAATATCAAAGGTTTTCCTTAAATGGTTGGCATTATTCAGTTTGTCACTCATGTCTGGCTAGCAATGGGTGAGACAAGGCTCCACTAAATCGATTAAGTGGTCCTCTGATCTCCCATAGGGGAGACCCAGTCATCTGTGAGTTGCTTCCAGCATATATACTGTATTTCCTTCCCATAGAAACCATCCTGGAGGAGAAAAGGCAGGTCTCCTAAAGAGTGAAGACACTGATTTCAGCTGTGAAGCTGAGAACGCTTGCAGGTTTTACAGCTGAAGAGTAGCCTCAGTGCTGCATTGGACCTGTCTCCCCCTCTGCCAGCTATCATAGTCAGCGTCACTTGATTTTGTTGCATTGCTGATGTTCTCACTTACAGGAAGTATGGGGCAATTTTGCAGTAGACTGCGTATTTTATGCATTGCTCACCTTTCAGGCAAAGACATACTTCTACAAAGTCCTCAAACACATGCTAATACCGTGAAGCTAAGGTATGGTTTAGGAAGGGCAAGAAAAAAAAAAAAAAAGAGAAAGTACAATTTAGTGAAGACCCTTTATTTTCTCATGTCCTGTGATTAAACCTGAGAAAGAGGTTGGACAGAAGAAAGATCGTGGATCTCTTACCTTTCTTCCTTCAGCATTTCCATTTACTGTGCTAATGAAGTGCATTTAACAAGAACCTGTATAGGTGAGTAAAAATAGTGAAGAAGGTTTGATTTTAACATTTTCTTACATATAGTCTGGTTTCAGATCTAATATACATATCCCAAAATATGTCACAATATGTCCTACAGGATACAAAATTAATAACACCCTGTTTTCTTTTATAGTTCTCTATATTCAGAGGGCTACAAAATTGCTTTATGTACATGTGCCTTCAATTAAAATTTCCAATTTCCAAGTCCACTGTTTTGTCTTCACAGGCACAAAAGATGGCCAAAAGCAGGGAGAAATGACTACATGGAGTTGGACCTCTGTACTCATTATGAGCTGGTTAGTAAGCACCTGCTACTCACCAGCTTAAACAGCAATTTGAAATTCAAGTAAGTGTCAGCAAGAACCTTACAAAAAACATTGGGAAGCTAGGCACCTCGCTAGTTTCATATACCTCATCTCATCTCACCAAGATTTTTTTTGTTCTGATGCTCTTCCCCACCACCATACAGCAATTTCTCTTTCTCTTCAAAAGAGAAACATGTAAGTGTTAGTGAAAAATGTGTTTGGCTCTAACTAGGTTGAAAGGCTGGCACGTGTTATAGGGACTCCGAGAACGTAATTTCCACCTTTCCTTAGATATTCATTGTAGTAACAATGTGAAATTAACTTCAATTGTGTAGCAATTTAAGAAATGCTTGATGATGATCCATTCAGCATTTCTGACTCGGACAATTTTTTGGCCAGTTTACCATCTCTGTTTTCTAATAATTATGATCCACACAAAGATATACATATCTGATATAAATTTATATTTTCTGACTATCACAGTTATTGACATGTTAGAGGAAGGAAAGATGCTGTTTGTAAGTTTATGAATGTGGATAAAAACCACAATCCATTTTGTTTCAGAAACAGTGTTGAGGCAGGCTAGGTAAACTGACATCCCCAGGTGTACAAAGATGTACAAAGCAGGTTCACCTGGACATTTCAGAATTCCTGTGGGTGACACCCACAAAGTTTTAAGTCTTGGGACCTGTCATCCTAAACTGAGTGATCTGATTTTCACTTGGAGGTGGGGAAGCCATATTTCTGCAGTTAGTGTTTGGTTTTCACACCTCTAAGTCTGGCTCCATCTTTGTCTGCAAGCAGCATGTCTTGGGTATCCTTAGATTAGTGACGGTTTGAAATTTTTAACTCAGACTAAAACTTTACCCAACTATAGGACTTTGCTGGCTCTGAGGGGGGCTTAGGAATGGGAATCCATTAAACTTTTCCTGTAGTTTCTGATTTAGCTAAAAGTTGTACCTCCTCACCACCTTTCTGCAACCTTTACTATTTTCACTTTCACCTTCTCCTACCACTTCAGAACTGGGTGCATAGTTTTGTTTTGATGAAATGCAGAAACCAAATTAAATGAGACTAGTAATTGCAACTATGTGATTATCTATTAAAAAGGAAGTCTAAAGTAAGCAATATACTGAGAACACATACAAGAAGAAAAAACAAATCTAATACTCAGAGTGTTATGAGTAGTTTGGAAGACAGAGTGGGAAGGTTTGACTTCATGATGTGTACTGATGTGGGAAATTAAATTGGTCAGGGTATCTCTGGGGTGCGAATAATATGTTTCCTTAACAGTACAGAAGATGTCATATTTTCATCCAAAAATGCTAATACATTGTTTTTTTTGGTAGCATTTTGTATTTAGTATTAGTCTACATTTCATTGCAGGGGGGAAAAAAAAAAGTTTTTCTTTCTTTTACTGTGAAAAAATATACCGTACTCTTTAACATGTCCAGAAAATCAAGAGCTGTGTGTATCTGAGTATACAGGACTGAACTTCCTTATTGACTAAGCTATTCCTAATGATCTGCAGTTTTCAGGCCTTACACTCACTTCGTTGCTAGAGACAGACGATGACAAGAAGTACAACTACAAAGTAGGGCTGCACTTGCTATGAGTGTGCATATGTGTATGGTGCAGGGTTTCAGGAGGGGAAAAAATGTAGTAATAGATCAGGAACAATTTTTTTTAACCTGCTGACATACAGTTTGTAGTCTCAGGGTGCAGGGTATGCCTTACCCTCTGCATTTGTACAAGACTAAAACAACTATCAGTTTTGAGGTTGGGAAGGAATTTCAACTCCTTGTCAGTTTGGTAGCAAACATTGACCCTCCTGTGTAGTGGATGGCCCAGTCTGCTTCTTAATGGACATTCAGGGTAGTTTTGTTAATATGATCTTCCAGGAACACAGCATGCATGGAATGAATATTTGGAAGTATTCTGTGACTTGCAGCATAACAGTGTGTGAAGTTGCTTCTGAATTAGATATATATATATATGTCGCCTGGTTGTCCATGACTGCAGTGGACAGGACTCAATGATCCAAGTAATTGTTTCCAAATCCTATGTTCTCCAGCATGCAGCAGTACCAAATAGCTGGTGGATGAAGGATGGTATTTATCTGGACAAAAGCACATTGTAGGTGAGTGCCTACATTTTAGCCAATCAGCCTATGATTGCTTTGTGATGAACCAATATAAACAGGCACTTTGGAAGTGCAGCTCAACTCTTCTGAAGGATAGAGGTAAAATACTCAGCTGAGCAACACCCTAAAATCAGGGCATTCACTTTAAAGGAATTTAAGGACATTCAGGTCAAGTGTATACAACTACAGCATAAAGTCAGATGAAATAATTTCAGCCAGCAATACTTGGTTGGAATATAAATAACACATGCCAAATAACTCCTCTGCTGTTCAGTGGCAAGATGCTAACTGGAAGACTGCATCCAATTCTTGACATTACACACTGAGAAAGGTGTGGACTGATTCATGAGAGTCTACAAATGAGTGAGAAAGATTAAAGGCTTGAAAACCAAGAACTACACAGAAAGGTTAAATGAAGGCTAAACATGAATTAAAGGAAAAAAGGCCAAGGAAATGGAAATTGGAGAAAAGAATACATCTGAATTGTATGAAAAACTGTTGAAAAGGTGGTACTTTATGTCCCTGGTGGATACAACAAGAAACATGCATGTACCTTGCTGCAAGAAAGACCATGGCTTTGCCAAGAAAGTGCAGCAGTAGAAAGCAGTCCTGGAGGATCAGTCTTCCCCAGGGCTACTTCCTGCTGTTGGACATGGGGAGTTCAACTGTGCCAAATCTTTGCTTGATTCAGTATCTGCTGGTAGATGAGAGGGGGCCACTAAAAGTGTGCCCATCCTCACCCTGTTCTCTTAGCTTTCCAAGTACCATTTCTCAGCCTGTGTTTTCTGCATGATTTTGATCTGTGTCTTTGTTCCTTTCTGCTGCAGCAACAGGCAAAAGTTTGGCCCACAAATACAGAATGAAAATGCGCACAGGACTCTGCTGAGAGCCCAGTCAAGGCTTTACCATGCCAGAGAAACAGACGCATATATGGCCTCGTGTGTTAATAAGGCACCTAGAAGTTCCCTGCACTAAATAAATCATTTTTTTTGGTGTTTTGCACACTTCTGATAGCAGTCCCAAGGAATGATGAAAGAACTGACTTCTGCTGCTGTTTCTCAGGCTTTTCAGGTGCCGCAGCAACTGCTTCTGTTGAATATTTAAATACCTCACTATTATAGATCCGAAGTTACTGATGTTATGACAACTTTCCTTTATCTTTTACCCTTTCATCACTCAAGGTGTAAGACAGACAAGAGACAGTGTGGGAAAAAAAGTCAGTCAGTGTTCATTTAAAGCCCACAGAAAAGCAGAATGAAAGAGTAGAAAAAATATGCAAATAAGCATCTTTGGCTCCTTGCTGCTAACATAAGCCAGAAGCTATTTGAACTGAGGGAATATGTGGGAGGACTGTGGCTGGTTAACTGAAAGGGAGGCATTTAGTGAGGCCTTTAGCTAGCTAACCCTATTTTGTGAAAACACCCATATGTGTTTTAAAGCATGTTTTAAGTACAGCCTTCTGAATGTACAATTGTTTGAGTTTTGAACAGATTAAGGAAAGTGCTGTTGGAACATCTCTCCTTAAGCCTGGCACTGGTGTCTTTTCAGGCCCTACTACAGCAGTATTCTGCCGCTCCAAGAAGTGATGTGGAGTCTACCTTCCTGTATCACCTCCACTCCCAAAAATATGACATAGAATTTCTCACACCATTCCTTGTCCCTTTTTCCTTCTGCACAGGACCCGGAGCCTTCTCCCAGTCTCATGGCCTCTTTGGACCTCTAATGCCTTCCCATCACTACAGCGACTCAGAGACCAACTCAGAAAATTCTGCTGATGCTACAGGAGTCAGTGTGTCCTGGCCTCCAGCTGTGTGTGGGACCACAGGTGACAAAAAGTTATCATGCTTAAATTAAATCCCTTGAAGCCTTCTCAGTTGAAGTCTCCCAATCATGTTATCTGATGGCAAATGTACTCTTTGTCACACAACCATTTGAAGATGGTTATAAAAATCACACAAGAAGACACTTAAGAAGTCTGTTGTATCATGTGAAACTGTACATCTATTAAAAACTGCACTAAAAATGCATGTGCAATTATCTGCAAACCCATGAGTCTTATGAGCTTTGTTGCACTTCTTTGGACACGTTTATTATGAAATCCATTGCTGTCCCTTTTAAGGGTATATTTCCTGTTGACACTATTCCTTAAATTGCTTATAGCCAAAATTGTCATGCCTTCCTCTGGCATATCTGATACTGCTGGCTAAAGAGACTGATGTCTGCTAGAAAATCCTGAGAACTCTGTTTCACTCTGATGTTTTGACTGAGCAAGAGTGCCTGCAGTAGATTGTCAGGACTCCAGCCTCCACTGTGGGAGCTGCATTGCCATCTGGGTGGTTCTTCTGTTCAGATCTGTGTGCACCATCAGCTAGGAACCATTTTCTCTCTTTCTATTCTAGTATAGTCAAGTAAGCAGTCTAGCAGCAGTCAGACGCCCATTTATTTGTCTGATTATGTTGCTGTGGAATAAAAATGTGTTCTACACTGAAAGTGCTTTTATTGGACTTAAGAGTCTCGAGTCCAGAAGCAAAATGCAAACTCCCGTGCCAATGGCAAGTCAGGTGCAACAGAGGATACAGCCATTACTGTCTCTTCAGGATTCACCAGGCTTTGTTCAGCATCTTTCCTTCCTTGCAATTCTACAGCTTTGTGTTACAGCTTTTTGTTTTCTGTCTGGGTGGAGACCTGACTTTTCCCACTAGCTGACCTTGTGTTGAGCTATTTTTGTCTCAGTGTCATTTCATGACAGCTGAATTACATATTTGAACCTTCTTGTCAAACCCTAATATCAAACAGGCATGGGGCCCCCAGAAACCAGTCTTCTTCCCAAGAGAAGGTAGCTGTCTCTGTGATAGAGGTATCTTTCTAACACCCTGAATGACATGCTAATGTGATGATCTCAGCTTTTATTTGAAAATTGACTTTTTAATCTACATTGTCAAGTTTAAACCCAAGGGTATCCTAAATCCAAGGCTTAGATATAAAAAAAATAAAATAAAATACAAACAACCAAAACAAAAAACAACAACAAAACCCACAATGTAATTACTATTTTAAAATGTCAAGAAATTTTAAGATTGAGAACTTGATGTCCAAATATTTAGGTTTGGCAGTACTACAAAAAACATGGACTTTTTCTGCAAAGCTTGAATAGAAAGAAACTCTTTGGAAGCCAAAATCTCTTTTCCATATTTTTTTTTTTTTCTGACAAAAACAGTTACAAGGCCAGTTTCCTTTGTTAAGTTGTGAAGCAGCATATCCTATAATAACAAATCAATAAACTAAACACATTCTAACTAATCATGTCACAGTTACTTGACTGGCCACACAGTCAATTAATTGAATAACTCAAAGAAAGTATTTCAAGTGAAGCTTTCTGGAGACTATGGGCTGGAATTCAGAGGAAGGGAAAGCCACTAGAAACCACTGCACTAAAAAGAGGAACTGCATTGCTCTTTGTCAGCAAATTATGTGCTTGATATTGCAAATACTTACTACCTCTTGACTTCAGCACAGACACTTTAGGAAAAAGCACTTGGTCTGCAGTAATTAATGGTATTGTCAGTTATGATATTTTCACCACAGTACCTCATTTACTGTAATCTATGCAACTAAAAATAAGAATTCTTTCCTAAAGCGACAGAGAACTGAGTTCTGCAGCCATCTTGATAGCTTTATGTGTGCAACAAGATCACAAGACCTCACCCCCAAATCCTGCCAGCCCAGAAACAGCCTCAACTTTGTCACCTAGTGAGATTGTGGCCACAGCTCTTCAGATAGGGTCTAGCCAATGCACTGATTTGATCGTGATTGCTTCGCTCACTGCTAACTTGAACCCTACACCCTACAGATAGATCCTGGTGTGGAGCAGCTCAGTTATCTCATGACACTAATTTATAGGGAAGCTTGGACTGTACTAAAGAAAGGAACCACAGTGCTGAACTTTTGCTCAGCTTCTTTTATCTTCTGCTCTGAGATAGACTACTGCAAACCAAACTAGCTCTAGTTTGTGAGGAAAAAAAGGTTATTTTTATTGTGATGCCTTGGAGCTTGCAATCAAGGAGGAAAAGCAGCGAATAATGGAGGGGTATTTGCCCTCCTTTCAGCTTCCCAGAAGCTTCTGAGACAAGAAAAAGTGACTAAAGTGGCAGCATTAAAGTATGTCACTTCATTTAAAGATGTCATTATGCAAGTAACCATATGCAAGTAACCATTTTGAAATCAGCTAGTACTTGAACAACACTAAAATCAGACAGTGTGACTCTGTCTGTTGCCTAGATGGCTCAAAAGGGATGCGGACACATCCAAAGTTGTCTGGCACCATGTTTTTGTCACTGACAAAAGTTTAGATTGCAGGTGTGTGGGGAGAACTGCTGATGGCCAAAGCTGGTCCTTTAATTCCCAGCAAAAGGTGGGCCACGATCAAGGGACTGGAATGTCTGTCATAAAAAGCGATGCTGAGAGATCTAGAACTGTCCAGCCTGGAAAAGCGAAAGCTCAGGGGGATCTTGATGGGGCCAGCAAAGAAGAGCATAAAGAGTATACAAGTGTATTTCTCTATGGACAGATATCCTGACATATTTGATCAGGTGAATCCCAGCAAAAAAGAACACTGAATGTATAAGCAAATATATGCTTAGTGCATAAAGCATCCTAAGGAGAAAGGGGAGATGCCACAGGTTACTCTAGAGGACTACAACATGTAAACAGTGGGGATGCTGAGAACAGTTGGCTCACCGACTCCTTGAGAACTCCAGCTCACTTTCACATCCTGTGTCATTAACCTCATTCATTTGAGGTAAGCACATTTTGCTAATTAAAGAAAATTAATATAGTGGACTGTTACCGTTAAATTTAACCTGCTTGCAGGCTTTCCAAGGCACGGAAACATCATGACATATATTGTTGGCATTACAGATTAAAATAGCTGTAAGGGAGTGTCCCTGTTTAAGGCTCAGGAAAAGCCCTCATGAAACACAGAGCAGGATTAACTCCCTTCCCCCCTCTCTCCCAGGGGAGGATAAAAAGAGAAATGCCTCACTCAGGATTGGAAGTTAAGACTATAACAAATTTAATGAAAAACAGGAGAAAAAAAGAAGAAAGGAGTATCAAGGTCAGAAGGGTACAGAACTCTATCCAAAACCCACCCTGGGATGGTGTGGCACTCATGGAATCAGGCCCAGCCCTGCTGAGATGTCCTTGCAGCTCCCAGAGCCTGGGAAGGAAGAGCCCCCTGAACTCCACTTCTCCTTACATAAAGTGTGGCAGGGAAGGGGAGGGAATTGCAGCTAACCTTTGGCTCCTCAGGGTCTTTGGTTACTACCTGTCCCCCCACTCAGTCTGTTCACACTTAAACCACAACAGGGAGCTGTACTACTGTTCTTCTGTACAAATGTGTACAGAGCTGTGCAAGAAAGCATAAAAGGTTTGATAATGACCAATCTCTTGGGTAAGAAAAATATTCAGCCATTTTCCCTTCTTAATTCCACTTAGCTTCTGCATTTATTTACTCAAGAATGACTCTGGAAGCTTGTTCTAGCCCCTTTGATGAACAAATGGTGTTCTGTTTCCTTTTTTAGAAACTAATTATGCCTGTTGGAAAACTAGGAAAATGCATCTTGAAAGTAAACATGCAAAAAAGAGTAAAGAGAGCCCCTTGAAAAGTGCATACCTAAAAATACTAATATTTGTCTTGCAGATTTGTATAAGCTATGAAAAATAAAGGCTGATTTTTGCATTTCAGCCTTCCCCTGTTGCAGGCCCCTCTTTGGGTTTCCTGATCTTCAAAGCACAGGACAAGAATCCTCCCTTCAATTTACCATAGTCAGAGGAGACTTCCTCTGGTATTCCTCCACCATCCAGATACTGAGAACCAGAGGAGCCACAGGCAAGCACACACTCCCAGGCACCCGGTATCTTGATCATTTCCCCAAGATGGATTGCATCTGTTCTTTTCAAAAACAGAAGTACTTTGTGAGAATGTGGTTTTTTTTGGAAAACAAACAAACAAAAAACCACAAAAAATAAAAACCACAAAAAACCCCACCACCAACAGAGGAAGAGCATAGATTTAGTAAGAAAGAGAAAGACGAATGGCTTAAAGGAATTCAATAAGTGGTACTCAGGAACTAGGAGTTCATCTTCGAGTACTCTGAAGCCCATGCAATTACTAGTGAGTCTGTTAATTAACCTGAGCTCCATTCACTTCCACTGCTTCTTCTTCTAAAGAAATAGTGTACGTTTTTCACACAAAAGAGTTCCTGCTGAGATAAGGCAGGCTTTTTCAGGTCACATATCAAAGTTAGAGTGGATTCAGAATGACTTTAAACATGATCACAATTCAAATAAATGCCTATTTATCATGCAATTTGACCATCTTAAAAAGACTTGAGACCCTACATTTAGGTCTGAACTACTGGCATGTGTATATAGGTATGTATATGCTTATTATATATTAGTGTGGGTATATACACACACAAAGAACTAGAGGACCACGAGCAGCCAGTAGAACAAGTGTATGACACTGAAGCTGCAGGACAGCAGCAACTGCAATCACTGCAATCCCACAGCAGCATTTGTAAGGTGAAATCACAGGCTGGGCTCTACCACTCAAAGGACATGGCTGTGAGGACACAGAGAGGCAATCTGAGTATCAGTGGTCAGTAGCTTCCCACTGCTGAAGCTTTTCCACTGTCCTTCATCTTTCTGGAAAACACAGTTTTCAATATCAGCCAAGAAGATAACTGAGATGAAGTAAGGTCTTTGGCAGGTCTAAATCGTATCTCTGGACTTAACACTGATTGAAGACAAAAATTTCTGCTTTTCTGTCATAGAAATTAAGTAGAAAAGATGTATGTGCACACAGTGGTGTGTGTATTCTGAGTAGTATCTGCAGTTCTTAGGCAACAGGCTGAATTAGTCTAGTACAGCTATTTCAGGCATCTTGATAGTGTTGTGTAAGGAAGATTTCTGCAGCTGCAAGACATTGGATAGACAGATAATCCCGTGCCACAGTAAAGGAGAAAATATTGGCTAAAAATTACTGAATTTGTCAGTCCTCTCCCAAGTTACATGCACATCAGAGAAATGGTGCTTCTAAGAGAATCTTAAAATAAGAGCTCTTCAATGATTAATTATTAAAGTGCAGATTGTTAGTCTGGATTTATAATACTGTAATTCAAAGCCATCTGTTTGATATAGTTCGTCCTATCATCAAATTATTTTTAAAAAATATGTTCTTCAGAAACCAGATAAAGTGATAAGCTGATGGGATGGAAGGAAATTAATGTATAATGAAATCTGTCCTTCAAATATACTTAGTCCTAGGGCTGACGGGGTTATATGTATGTAGGGTTCAAGCCAACCATACTATGAAGAACTGCCAAGCTGATATGTATCACAAATGAAGGCAGTCAGAAATGATAAACCAAACACAGAACAAGAAAAGCTCATGTGGTAAAATCTCTAAACAGAAGAGAAGATCAGTTCCAAGCATTCCCTAGTGAAATACTAAACCCTTGCAAAACCAGTTTATTTTCTGACGATGGGAGATCTCTTGCAAAGCTTGTGCTCCAAGTCTGCCAACAAGTACAGAAACAAAGCATTAAAACCTTAATCAAATGTCTCATTTACTGAAAGTTTAAAACATCAGAAAGCCACTGACCCTTTTTAAAACAGAATATTTGAATGCATGAAAGCTTTTTCCTTACACAAGCGAGACGTTATTGATATAAAAAAATACGTACATCTTGTTTTATATAAAATACAGAATATGGCTAATGAGTTTATAGGGCAGCAGTGACTTTTAAAAACATTGGAACTGCATATTTTGCAGTTTTATCTGAACTATAAACATAGATTGCCTCTGAATGCAACCTCAGAAATGCTGACTGCAATAATTTCTAGTTCACAAAAAATAAATGCATGCCTTTGAAACCTCTCAAGGTCAGATCCTATGTCATTCTTGTCTTGGGACATGTTCAAGTTAGGTGCCTTGAATACAAAAGTGTTGGAAGCTCATCAATAGTAGTCTTCTAAATTATTTGTCCAGTGAGTTATAAAATCCAGAGAACAATTTGGACTGGATTTAGAGATGACTCAAAAATCAACCCAAAATTTAGTAATTCAGAGCAAGCTGAATGGCATTTCTGTCCTAATTGAAGCAAAGATGAAAATAATAACACTTACTTTCATGACTGAAACCTTGGCAATTGTTAAAATTGAAGAATTAAATAATTTTGCTTTCTTTGTAGGCTATTTTTCCCCATCAGAACCAACTCCATACATCTTTCAGACCAGGACTAAAACATGCATTTTTAAACATCTCCCAGTGAGTGAAAACCATTGATTTCAGGGTTGGTTTTTTTTGTTTTGTTTTGTTTTGTTTTGTTTTTTTTTCAAGAGCTTTCATTCCATACTGTTGCTTTCAAAGCAATGTGAGTAGGAGGCTAGCCTAGTCTGGCTTCACTCACAGCTGCATTTTATATACAATAGCCTTTAGTTCCACCTTACTTATGCTATTGAGTCTACTACTAAAAGCCCATTGCATAAGGACAGAGATAGATACTAATGTTTGGAATTATGAAAGATGTGCAGTGGTATTTTCTGATTTGTTTATATGTCTAAAAAGCTGTGCTTCTCACACTGTTAACGTGAAAGTCACCCCTATTACTAAGGCTTCCCACACTAACAATAGTACTTAAAGCCACAGTCAGATTAATAATACATGTATGATCATTATCTCCTTTCTGATTATGACCCCACGCAGAGGCAGTATTTTCACACTGAACAGATAGCATAATCTGAACCACACTGTGGTATTTGAGGTTTCCAGTTTCTTTCCTGTTTCATCTGAGATGATTTGCTATGGGAAAGAGAACAATAAAAAACAAATGGGGAATTACATAGCCAGTCCTCCTCCCAGCTGCCCGACAGCTTTTTAACTGCCAGCTTACAGTTAGCAGAGACTTCACAATGGTGGAAAACCAGACAAATAAAAAGAGTCATAAATTAAAAAACAGTAGCCCAAACTAGGTAAATTATGACTTGGAAGTAGCCAGATGGACCTATGCCAGGTGGGGATTTGGGCTCCAGATTTGTCTAGTGTTTTTGATATTGAGCAAAGCTGTGACACCCTGCTAGAACAAGATCTGCATCGTCTTCAAGATGTGTATAGAAATATCACTGATGCTGAAACTCACTAGGAGTGCTTTAAACAATTCTGGCCTGCACCACCACTGTGCAGTATTGCTGCTAGCATGGGCTGCTGCGCATTTCACTGACCTTGCTTTTCATTCTTAATTGGTAAACTCCCTTGGGTTTCAAGTTTGCAAAACCTCTAGGTTAAAAATAGTTCATAATTCTTCTCTCTCCTGTAATATAAAAGAAGAGCTGGAGATGCTACTGAGATTTATTTTCCATTGAAGTACACACAGTGAATATGCCAATTTTTGTATTGTGACGTTGCATAGACATTTTTCCTGCCTGCCTCCTGGAAGCTTTCACTTTCTTTCTTTTTAAAGCTTTCCTACAAAGAGATTGACTAAGATTGACTTACTACCAAAGAGACTGGTACTAAGATATTTCACAGAGCTGACAATTTGGACCACTGTGAACACAGGCTTCTCACCGTCTTGGAGCATAGTCAGCTGTTCTTGTAGTCCTCTTTACTTGTTATTTCTCATTCAAAATGAAACCACATAATGGGCTTTAGTTTTTCTTGAGAGCCATGTGTAAGGAATGACTCAAAATGTATACTAATCTCGTGGGATAATGTGCAAAGGCTTTTCGTGGTGTAGAGATAAGAAGAATTTCTCTGCCACACAGATTCTTAGTAGACTCGAATATAATAAGATCCACAAGGGCAAAAGGGAGAGATTAGAGGATGTAGGAATCAGTTAATAGAGCATTCAGCCAAGAGTAATTTTTACCTCTTTGGGGATTTTTGTCTTTTTATCAGGGGAAATGCATAAGGAATTGGATCCGGCGCTGCTAGGTTGACTGAGCATTACTATTTTCCCATAATGATTTTATTTTGCTTTGGAGCCACCCCAAAGAGTAAGTTATACAACCCAAGTGTCATAGTTAGAGGGGC
>VWZY01013468.1:0-12119 GCA_013399075.1 Chloroceryle aenea | reverse complement strand
CGGGCCTTAACCACAACAATGAACCTTCGTGGTTATAAGAAAAAAGAATGTGCATAAAAAACACTGTGCTCTTAGATAAAACCTCAGTTCTTTGGGACAGAAAGGAAAAAAAAATCTCATTTAATTCTTATCAATTACACTGGAGATAAAATTTGACCAGGATTCATCCACACCAATATATTAAAAAATAATTCCTTAACCTTCTCTTAGTAATAAGAAGGGAAAATAACTATTCCCTGAACTTGCTCTTATAAGTGAAGGGGAAAAATATTCAAAGCAAACAAAGTCACAAACTGAAAAAGGAAATTCAGTTTACCTGTGGTGACTGCTGCTATATCCCTTATCAGGTACTATATGAAATTTCTTCTTTGTCATTCTTCCTAAACTTCATTAAGATGTAATAGTGTAGTACTTTCTGATAGTACAATGATTTGAATTACCAATGATTAAGACTAAAAATTGTGCTTCCTACTGCTCAAATGGACAGATTTTTTTTGTGTGTGTGTGTGTGAGACTAGAATAGAATTGTCAGGAAGAAGAAAAAAAAAATAGCTGTTTGAAATAATGTTTAACAATATTAAATCTTATTTTGAAACAGAGTCCAGAAGTTGGGTTCTACCTATTCTGAGCAGTTAACTACATGTACTTGGGTGGGGTGGTACAGACATTTTTTCTTATTTTGTACCTTTTATGCATAAAGTAGTGCAACTCTAACACATATTTTGAGACAAATGTAGAAGCTTATTTTAATTAAATAACACAGTAATTCATATAGTACATAACACTTAATTTCTCAGCCAAATAATTCTGAAATCCATTAGTCCACAGTCAAAGTAAGGTTTTTTCCATCTCAGCATCTAGTTTTTATAGCATGATTTAAAAAATGTCTTCACCTTGTACATTGCCAGGATTCTACTTTCATCTTTTCTCATGAACACTTCTTTGTCAGTCTCATTTCCCATTTGTGGGTCTTGCAGTGTTTTTTTATGATATTTTTGTCTTGCTAGTTTTAAGACTTGTAGTTTTTCATTATGTATTTTTTTCAAAGTGATTTTATTTATGGAATAGCTCACATCTCCCTTATCCATCCTATTTCCATTCTTTTGCTTTATCCCAGTTTTTTACATTTTTGTCATCACTAGTTCTGTCAAAGGAATTTCAGAGAATAATTCCCCAAGGAGCTGTTGAACTTGCCTGTTACTTAGAAAGACAATGTTGTGTTTAGAAAAAAAAAATCAAGGTTTGTGTTCGTGGTTACTTGTAGGAGACTATTACTTGGAGCACATGAATATTACCAAGTTAACATCACAGTGTTAAAAATGATAGTTTTATTCTAAATGACCATTAAAAGGAGTTAAAGTATGGTTCAGATTCATGCAGTTTCCATTCTTTATCTAAATGGAAGAAGCTGAAATATTTTATATCTAATAAAAAATGCAGAATTTTCTGTCTTTTAAAAGAAATCAGGATTGTGAAGCAGAAAGAAATAAAGTTCATTAGAAAAGAGTCTCAATATAGTCTAAAACTGCAAATCAGAGTGTTAATATAAACACACATGGTATTGTCACAACTGCATTAGGTTGAGAAGGTTTTGTTTCATCTTAGTCTTGACAACCATGTAATAGAAGTGAGAGCAGGTTTGCTTATGAAGGTTAGAAAACACTTTAGAGCACACCTCCAGATGTTCATTTTTCATTAAACTTAGGGTTTTTTTAAACCTCATAATGTGTAATACCAATTTGGAGATCAAAGATATTTTTCTTCATCCATTAATTTTATGTTCAAGGTTGAGTGGTCATTATTTTGCCTTTTATTTTTAGTGTAACACCATTTTCATTTTTCATTACTGCTTTTGTTGTCTACAGCACAGGAAATAGGAAGGGCTTTAGGGCTTCTTATTTTATCTCATTTACTACAGATTCCTATATTTGACAAAAGAGAAGCATAGTCATTCTGAAAGGCATGAACCATGTGGTGAGTGAACATAGGCTAATCATTCCCTCTTCATGAAAACACCTCATTCTGACCTTTAATATTGACTGATTTTACCTGCAAATGTTGAAGGTCAAGGGCCTTCTGAAAAAAAAAAAAAAAAAAAAAAAAAAACAAAAAAAANAAAAAAAAAAAAGCAACAGAAATAGTTCCCATTCAGCTATTTGGTAAGATTATTCTCTGTATTCTCAAGTCATATCACTTTTTTTTCCCCTTGTCCATGATCATGTTCACTTTCTCTTCTTTAGTCCTGGAACTTTCCTTCTCTTCCCTCATTCCTGACCTGTTGTCAGACAAGGTACCTGTATTACACTTGATTGTAAATATATCAATATTACTGGTTTTGACAACCAAAATATCATTTCCCCTTCCTTATTTTATAGATTTAGGAACCAGTTACAGGTGAAATAGCTGACCATAGACAAAAGGGTGTCGAACACCATCACATGCATGAAATGGCTGGGAAGAACTAAGACTAAAAAGATGTCAAGCCAAAACTTTGAAAAAAAGATTACTGAACAGGTCTGTAAACTCACCAGTGGTGCTGATAAAGTCAGTAGGAAATGGATGTTCACTGTCTTCTCCAAATTGCTAGCTGAAGGGAAAAAAATTAAAATAGGAGTCATATTCAATTACAAGAAGCTGTTTCTTCACACAGAAAGTAGCTCAGAAGTTGAACTTACCACCTCTAAGAAAAGTATGTAGAAGTTGGTATGGATTCTTCTGGAATAAAAAGACACTGTCATGTAATGTTTCCAAAGGCTGGAGGGCTAGTCTAGAAAAGGATCATTAGGTGTCTATCTTATTGTAGCAGTTGTCCCAAGACATCTGCTATCAGCTGTATTTCCTCTTCTAAGGGGAAGAACAGGACAGATATAAACATCACCCATATATTAAAGGGCATAAGAAAAGCCCTCACTCTCACATATGCTTTCCCCTGCCTCTTTGGCAGTGCTCTTCAATAGTCAGCAGAAAATATATACAATACTTTTAGATTTATGAAATCCAGAAAATATTTTAGAAGCCATCCCCAGGGCTAAGAATAGCTCTATGGAAAATTTGCATATGTATTTCAGGGCAGATGTTCTGGAAGCTGCCTATCTAGGACACATTAGAACAATTTTAATGACTATATGAACAGTAGACACTTTAAGTCTCTGATTACTTGCACAAGCCACTTCACACTTGGAAATCATAGCCTACTCAAACACTTCTGTGGTTTCAGAAAGAGCTGAATAGGTCTTCTCCCCATAATGTATGTGACATTAGCAAAATTTAAAAATGTGAGGGTAAGTAACTAGAACTGTGAGTTAAAACCCTGTTGCAAAACTAGCCTATCCTTCCCAGGAAACACAATATAATTACACCTACTGTTTTTTATTCAGTTGCTAACGTACCAGCATGTTTTTCCTCCAATAGGGAAGATGACCAAGATTACAGAAAGCTATTGGTTTCTATTTCTAGAGAAACAGTGAACTTTACTGACCCTTAGTAATTTTACCTATTTTAATCTCAAGGACTTTTCTTTCCCACATAGATTCATTTTGAGGTAAAGGAGTTTCCAAATCCAGGGAGACACTTTTGGTAGTTTTAGAAAAATTAAACCATATATCACTTGAAAAGTAGTTCTCCACAAATTTTTGAGACAGGACCTTTCAGGAAAAAAAAAAAATGGTATAAAAATATCTTTTGCTATGTGCTGGCTTAGAGAACTGACAGAGTAAAAAGAAGTTCTATTAATTCTGACTCAGTAAGAGCTTATGATGCAGTTCTGCTTTTCTCAAGGAAATTTTATTGTTTATTTTATCAGAGTTGTATTATTATTATTTTATTACAGCTGTACATACAGCTTTTATTCTAAAGTACCAAACCACAACAGCTGATTTTTCTGTTTTAAGAAGAGATTGTTTAAATTGAAATATTTCTTAGAGTTAGAAAAAATTCCTGCAGAATGTCTAGATGGGAAATTTTCCTTCCCCTAAGTTTTGCTGATGTCTGAATTACTCTCTCATGTATGCTTGGTTAAAAATAAAACAAAAAGATTATTTAGCCCTGCTTGTTGATATATGTTTTCAAGTCTTAACAACAATCCATTTTCCAATAGATTCAATAGGAAGAATTGTGACTGTGTAACTTCCATTGAAATCCATTTTTAGATGCTAGAGATCTTGGCTGTATCTTACTCAGGAGTCACACATCATATACATTTGACTCTGAGGAGTAGGAAGGAAGGTGAGCTAAAATAGCCTGGAATAGGCTGGAAGGTAAGTGAGCTATTTTCCCCAGTAGAGATTTTGCCCTACTGACAAATTCTGTATTAGAAATTGTGTATTGCTAATACTGAGTTCTAAAGAAGCTCCAAGACAATTAGCTTTGTGATGGCCAAGAATGTTCAGATTGCTTTGGTTAATGTGGTAAAAAAGATAAAAAGTAGTTGAAGAGAAGGGGCGTCTCCATTCCACATAAAATAATAAATAGCTTATGAGATGACAGGTGTTAGAAGCTCTGAAGTAGGAAATCTCTTAACAGACAGGTATGGATGTTCAAAGTCTGCACTCCATCAACATTAGGGAAAATGCAAAAGAAGAAAAGGCTGGAAATGTGTATTTTTGTCTGTTTGGCTTTAGAAGCCTTTTAAGGTAATGGTAATATCAAATATGATGGTCATTTGTAATGGCCTGGGTTTTTTTCTACTTCCTACCATGTCCCAGTTTTTCTTTATTTTGATCTCATGTCTTGGTATCTGTGAGTGGAAGTGTCAGATGAGCTTGTGAATGGTGCTTCCATGTCAGACAGTCAGTAAATTGTTGATTTAGTTACCCATGTTACTTGGAAGCTTCTTTGGTTTTGCAATGAAAAACTATTTTTTTTTTTATTGACAGGAGCACGCAGTGGTAGATTATCATCAGTTATCAAAGCAATTATATGAAGTAATTGCTGGTGTAACTCGACTGCTGGAGATTGGTGAGACAATAAGCTATGAGTAACATAAAATACTGTTGCAGAATGACTTGAATCATAATTAAGAAATAGTAAGAAAATAAATTTCCAATACAATCATAGAGAGTATAGTATAATTGTGATCAAGGCAGCAAGTAGTCTTCTATCACTGATATCTCAAAAAACAATGACACAATGGTGAGAATGTCAGAGGTAGCTTCCGCCACATGAACCCCTAACCTAATTATGGAATTCCTTGATTCTTTGTAAAGTCAGATAAAAAACTGATTTTATCTCTGTAAATGACATTGTCAAAACAATATTGAAATTGTCTCTCTAGTTCTTCTATTTGTTTTTAAAGAACAATTCAGAAATGTCAAAAAAGATTGAAAAGAAAGCACACCCCATTACAGAAGCTGTAAAATAAGTCTGAAAATACAGAGTAGGAGAGTATGTTCCCTAGATAAACAAATGAGAAACATACCCATCAAAATCATGGCTATTTCTAAGAGCCATGTTATTTACATCATCTCCACAAACAGAAATACTTCCACTGAGAAATACTTCAGGATCAGGTGGGGGCGGAAGACCACACCTTCCTCATAAGCTACCAGGCATGTGAAAATAAGAACAGGTTCTCCATTGTAGATTGAGGTGGGTAGGAATGAAAAAGCAGTCCTTAGGAAGACTGCATCAAGAGCTCAAAGTGCATTGGCACATCTGATACAGAGAGAAAATAGCAAAGCCAAGACTTTGAGTTGAAGGAAAGCAGAAAATTTTGCCAAATAAATCTCAAGAACTACTAGAAGCTGATCCAATCCAAGAGATTGGGCCATTCTTGTATGAAGTAGGAGACAGTCCCCATTTTGTCCCCATGCAAAATTAAACTGTTATTTAATTTATCTCAGCAGTGCTGAGTTGTCCCTATTTACAGATTTATCCTGTTCTGATCTGTGTTTGTGATCCAGTAAAACAAGTTGCATTAAAGGTTCAAAACTTCTGATGTCTGTTGATCTATTAACTTTGGAACAGTAGCAGGCAGCAGTTCCAGATCAAAGTTTGTCTGACTTGGACTACCATTGGCTAAATACAGTACAAACCACTGTGTTCGGAGCTCTTCTTATTTTTACAGTAAAATATATTTCAAATGTAAACAACTATTTGTCTATAAGCGTGTTAGCAATGTATTCACTGCATTTTCATTTAAGATGTTAATGAATTGTACAACACCTTCTCTTTTCTCCTAAGGATTCATTTTTACATATGGTCACAATGACAAGAACGAGAGGAGGAAAATCCATGCATAATTTACTCTTCGTTAGCAATATACAAAACTTAGCAAGCTTCTTTCTTGTAAGCTTTAATTTGTTTTGAAATGTTTTTAAAGATCAATTCTCCTAGATCTATGTAATAGCTATTAAAAAAAAAAAGAACAAAAACAAAAAACCACATATTTCTTGTCCACTTCCTTAGAGAACAGTCTGTTCTTAGAGAACAGGCTGTCACTTTATTGTGGTTTTCCCCCCTGTAATGGCCAGAAGCTTTGATTCAGGGACAGTCCTGATATGGCAGGTTTTTTGCCTGAGACAAAATGAATACTTAGAACTGAATTCTGTATTGTGGGTGGGTTTTACATACAGGGCATACAACTTAGAAAGATGAAATGCTATCGTTTAGTGTCATAAGATATGACCTACCAAAACTAGCTGAGATAAAAAATTAATTAGGAAGAAGGATAATATCCTGTTCCTAGGTCCAGGCTTTGCAACTTTCCATCTGAGATTCATAGCTTGGGGCAGGGGGTGGAGGGAGTGGGAAGAATATGCATTATATAGCTAAGTTTCTGAATTTCCCAAGATGTCTCATAAGTAAATTTTAGTGGAGGTGAAAATAATTACCACAGTATGACTTCTTGGTTTAGTATTTCTTTTCCTTGCTGAAATTTTTGATCTAGAGAACTGTAATATGTAAATTAGTACTTTTCAATGAGATTATTTATGATAATGAAATAGAATTAAATTGATATTTTTGTGTTCATCTGTCTTATAGAGGCCTCAAGCCATATCAAAGATGAATGAGTTACCAGCACACTATGCTTTTGCTCATTCTTATTTAGTTCACTTCTGTCCTTGGTATTCAATTTATTTTGTTTTATTATCTGTAATATCTGATATAATTTCAGCTATCAGCCTACTTATGTACACTTGTGCTCTGGGTCTTCTGACCTCCATGAAAGAGTGAAGAGAATCAATTCCTTCCTTCCTTGTACTACCTGTCTATTCTTTAACATTGCAATCTCATTTTTTCTTCTGAAGTGCACACATCTGTTAAGACGACTTAATTCTGTATCTGTGGTTTAAACTGTCTTTCATACATAAGACATGTTTGTCTTTGTTAATACAAGAAAGCAAGGATCATGGTTCATGGTTAGACATGATTCATTGTTAGAAATGTACTTCAAAACAAGGAATAAAACCATTAATGCAACTTTATAATAAACAAATGGAAAATTAAGTAGTCCACATGATGCAAATGAAAGTATGTATCTTTTAAAAGCTAAAGTTAGTGGAAGATTATGAAACTTCTGGTTAGAACTACATTGTTGGTCAGGTATCTACTGAACTGCAGGAAGTATAAGAAGATAAACTGGCATTTTAGATTATCTAAAAAAAGGGATTTTATCAAGAATTATTTGTATTATTTGATATTTTGATTGGCAGGAGAAAAATTATACCCACTGTTGTGTGGTTCTGTTATTCACAAACAGAGAAGTGTTTACATAAAACTATTTTTTCCCACAGCAATTCTTATGTCCAGTTTACTCAACAGCTGTTCTTACTGATAACTAAAAAAAAAATAAAAATCAATTGAGTTCTGCAAAAATTCTAAATTTAGATTAATATTTAAGCTATGCATTTGAGACACTTTCCATGTTTTTGCCAACAAGACATGTCCTATTCCACTTTTTTTCTGTAAGAAACATTTATAAATACTGATGTTTAAATGGAACATAGCTATAATTAGTTGCAGAGACCAAGCTGAAGATTGTTACTAGGAAACAAAGGAAAGAGTATGAACTATTACTTAGAAGATCCTATGCTATGAATGACATAAAAAACAGTGTAAGAATGAAATGACAGACAAAAGGTGACATAATTCACCTTGCCAAAGAATGCCATAATTCACCTTGTGAAAGGTTTCTGTCAAAGAAACCTGACACTGAAAGAATAATCAAAATGCAGGTTCATGTTTAATTCACATTACATTTTTTTTTTTTTTTTTTTGTGGTGAAATAGAAATTCATGTTTTAGAATTTCAGAACATCTGGCAACACTCTGCATACAGTGCATACATACGCACTGTACCTGTTCATACAGAAACACATGTTTTCTGTGTCTTACTATGGTTTATCATCCTACCTATCAAAAATTTGATGAGGAACAGAAAAATGTACTGGTGATTGAAATATTTTAAAATTTAACTTTTCCAAATCAGAATAAAAATCTAACACTGGAAAAAAACTCCACATTTTGTTAGGGAGAAGGGACTCATGGCTATCATGCAACGGACTGGAAAATTGCTCAGGAAATAGGAAATGGGGCTAAGAAGCAAATTCATATGATTTCGGAAGCCATTGGTTTCTTGAAACTTTGTAGAAATTACTTCATGGTATTTGGATAGCTGCAAAAAGTCTTGAACCTTAATTGGAATTTTTCCTCAGATTTGCAAGTCATAATTGCAATGTCTAAATTAAATAAGCATCCAGATGATAAAATAAAATAAAATAAAATGAAAAACTTACAGCAATTAACATGCAGAATCATGAAGTTACAGTATCTAAACTTTACATATTTTCATAAGTGTTCAATTTGTTTTCCTGTAAGTACTTTCATATAAGTATATTTATTTATATTAAAGTTTCCTGTGAGTTTAAAATTTTATACTTTAGAAAAACAGATGGCATAAAATGAAAAGCACTAAAAAACCCAGAGTATTTGAAAGGCCCTGGGAAGATAACACAAAAATCAAAGTCACCAGAGATCTATCCTTAACAGTTTTGTCAAAACAGTCCAATTCACTTCAGACATTGTAACATGTAGAAGAGAAAGGATGTCCAGTCTTGTCTTGAATAAACTGTTGGTACTCGGGTAACAAGTTCATAAGCAACGTAAAGAAATAACGTCTTGAGAAAAATTATGGTGAAGGCAGGGAGCTTCTTGGAAAACCATATTAAATGATTTACTGGATTTTCACAAAAATGGAAGTATTTAAGGGTTAGTTCTTAATCTGGTAATGATAGATGATTTAATAAACAATCTGACTGACATAATTGAGAATACAGACCTAATTTCAGATGATGTCAAACTTGAAGACTGCTTGTATGGGCTGAAATACAAGGTTAGAAAGCTACAATCTTGAAAAAAAAAAAAAAAGAAAAAAAACCAACAAACCAGAGATAAGAGTCAAAGAAACAAAACCCCTTCTTATTTTGCTTAGGACAGCTACAATATATGAATGTAGGAATGTTCAACTGTATTCAGACTTACAAAGGAAGTTATTGACTAGGTGCAGAAAGGTTTCTGAAGCTTTAGAAGTGATCATGAGACAAACAAAAATCAAAAACTTCATGATACTTAAATAGTATGTCTCATTTTGTTACATGTTTATAACATTATCCTTCTGCTGTACTTAACATCAGTGAAGTTTCTCCTGGAGTAATATCACACTATTTAGTGACAAAGTTCAGAAAAATGGGGACTGATATGGAGAGAATCTTTAGAATGAGAAAGGGAAGACTGAATTAATCTGGATTTTCTTAGCAAAGTTTTGCCAAGCAAAATCTTTTTTTTTTTTTTTTTTTTTTTTTTTTTTTTTTTTNNTTCATTTTTGTTTGTTTGTTTGTTTGTTTCTCATTCCCCATCCCCCTTTCTGTGATGTATAAGACAAGAAAAAAATGGACTTAATTTTCATCCAGGATGTCGGGTTAGACAGTAGAGAATTTTTTCTATCACTAAGGATAGCAAGAAATGTTATAGATTGTCTGGGCAGGCTGTGGATTTCTCTGTCATTAAAGGCCTTTAGAACAGACGGTGAATATCTGATAGAAGTGATGTAGTAATACCCAATTCTCTCTTGGGACAGAAGAATAGATTAAATGACCCCTTAAGGTTCTTTCAGCTTCCACTTCCCTCTTTTTCTTTTAAAGTCTAGAATATTTTCCAGAACATTAAAATGTCCTATACACTTTTATTACTAGAACTATGTTCTGTATGGAGAGAAGCAAAGTATAATCTCTACTTTTCCTGCCATATCTCATAGTCACAGAGCATTTTTCTCTCCCTGAAGAGAAGAAAGAAGGCATTTATTTTCCCAAAAAGTGTTGGATAGACTAAGAGATGGATGTGTATCTATGTCAGGTCAACTAATGCTTCTCTGTCAAACAACTTTTGGCACATTAAGCCCAGGGAAGGGAATAATACATGCCTGATTTTGAAAAGCATGCTGTAAAGTAATCTTTTTAAAGTCTATGGTGTTTCAGGAAGTGTATCAGTGTTATTATACTCCAGCATAAAGTGTCTGAGGTACTGGAGTTAATTCAGCTGCCTCTGCAAGGTGAGAAGTGTTTGTTTGCATTTTTTTCACTGGAGTTTCTTTCTGTCCTATTCTTTTTAAGCCAAACAATTCAGGAAAGAACAAAAGCACAGTTAAATAGGAATTCCTTTAATGTATTCAGACTGAAAAATGGATTTTGAAGTAAAGATAAGATTTAGAGACAGAATGGTATTTTTCATATTAATGGACACTAAGTCAACCTTTTAAACATATTTTGTCATCTGTCTGATGAACTGTATTCAGAGTTTTCATGTGAATATATTCCTTTACTTTCAAAATCTGCAAATGAGATTTTGGGTTATGTTGTTTTTCAAGGGAAATTGAGTAAAGCATGAAGTTTGTCAAATCTTTTTTTTTTTTTTTAATTGACTTAAGATAAAGAAATTTCAAATTGTAATATATTAATGTTCCAGTCCTTTCCTTTTCACTGTTTCAGTAGGTGGAGGTGGGGGGAGGTGGGTAGAGGTGGGTAAATTAAAAAAGAAAAAAAATACATATTTCCTAGGTAAAGCTGATTGTGGCATTTGGTAAGCAAACTCAGGAATTGGACTAAGCCACTTTACAGTTAGAAAAATCTCAGAGACCATGTGTGTTTCTGAGTAATACCTCCATTTTCTTTTTGAAGGTTTTCTTTTCATAAATAATTAACATGTCACTGAAGACTATTCAGATTAGATACAGAGCAGCATTTCTCTTTTTTTCCTCTAGTTTATATTTTTTCTTCTTTTACTACTAATAGAGTATTTTACTAATAGTTTAGTATTTAAGAGTCATAAATTGTCTTAAAGCCATCAATAGAAGCACAAAACATGCTATTTGGTTTCCAAGATAAAGGAAACAAAGTATGATTTGGCTGTACATAATCAGAAGCCCATTATGTAATTCTACTGTGAAAAAAATGCTGCTTATTTTGAATAGCAAGTAAAAAGTTTGTCCAGAGCCTCCATTATCCCATAAAGGGGAATAAATGCAGTCTAATTGTAGACACTCTTCAACATTGTTGTAATTGTAAATTTCAATTTAATTTACACACAACCACAAATGCAGTCATGTTATAAGGATCATGATCAACAAGAATAATGAAACATTTCTTCTTCTGTCCTGCATTCCCCTTTTATTGGCATCCTCTCTCTGTTCCAGAATTCTGTAAGAATATAGGGGTTTTGGAGAACACAAAGTATACACTGCTACTGAAACATTATTACTTATTTTAAGGAAAAAATCTAAACAAAGCCTAACAAAATAAAATATTAGGTAATCAGGAAGCAGAAAATGCAAATGCAGAGGATTTGTGCAAAGCAGTAATACACAGAAGCACAGAAATGTCTAGAGGCCATTCAGTCCAACCCCCCTGCTGAGTGCAGGGACATCCTCAACTAGAGCAGATTGCTCAGAGCTTCGTCAAGCCCCACCTTGAATGTCTCCAGGGATGGGGCCTCAACCAACTCCCTGGGCAACCTCTTCCAGTGCTCCACCACTCTCACGGTAAAGATCTTCCTCCTTATTTCTAATCTAAATCCACTCCTTTCTCATTTATAACCATTGCCCCTTGTGTAATGGTTTGAAAAAAGCAA
>VWZY01013453.1:0-32892 GCA_013399075.1 Chloroceryle aenea | reverse complement strand
TTTTTTTTTTTTTTTTCTGTAGACAGTAATTTTGTCACTTTACCAGAGCCTGAAGTTGGCAAATGTCAGTTTTTCACCATGTTTTGAGGATGAGAGAATCATAGGGGGCTCCAAGTTTCCTAAGAAATGTAGGGAAAACATGATTTTTCATCCTAACCATGAGAGAGAAGTGGACTAAGTTATTAAGCTAAAAAATCAGCCCTGGAATATCATTGTGATGCTCTTGCTGCTCCTGCCTCTCTCCCTTGCCTGCTGTAGCGACTGCTGCATAGAATCAGTTCTTGCCTCATTAGCAGCAGCCTCTGGATCCCTGGGTTTTCAGGACTCTGGCATAAATGAATTTGGCAGCAGGCTCATGGCTGTTTTCCTGCCCTTGATTGTACATTATTCTCCACATCTGCTTTCTTTTCTTGTGCCAGCAGAGAGCTCTGGATATTTCTCATACGCTTACCCTCTCTGCATCTTTGGCACTTTTCTGAATTCTTCCTGACTTTTCTGTAAGTGTTGTCACTTGGAAGCACCCTAGAGTGCTTATCAAACTTCCTAAATTCATCAGTATTTATCAGGTCTCCAGGTGACCACAGCTCTTTCCCAATCTCAACTTCCACTCTGTCACTCTGTCTGTGCACTGGTTTTATTTGTGTTTCCATCTCTGTGAAATATTATCCTCCTATACCTGCTTTAAGAACATTATAGTACTCTCAGGATGAAACCATACCAAGCTATGTAATCAGCAGATGCTTCCAAAGAAATAGCAATTCCTTCTTGGTACCATACTACTAGAGGTGGGTTCTGGTATCAATCAGCAGTGTGATAAAGATCTTGTGCTGTCTTCGATCAGTAAGTCTGTGGACAAAATAAAACCCTGGAAGCATGCTTTCTAATAGTTGCTCAATACTCACATGTCCTTATTAACAAAGTGTGAAGCATAGTGACTGCTGTGGCATATGTTTGCTTAGTAACTCGGCTACACATCTTACTATTTTGTTTTTTCGAGATAAGGGGTAGAGATGACAATGAACTATTTTGTTTTTTCGAGATAAGGGGTAGAGATGACAATGAACTATCTCTGTAGTTTGAAAGCCATTTGTGTTTGAACAACACAGTGCTCTATGTGCTCTTTTTCAAATTCAAATTTGCTTGAGTTAATTCATTTAACTACAGAGAATCATCTTCCTCTGGAGATTACTAGAAGAGGTCACTTCTTTCACATCAGGTATTTTAATCATTATGATGATTTAATCAGTGTCTCCAGTGCTTGCTGATGGGAAAGTGTCATTTTCCCATCTCTAAGTCTGTTACTTTATGAGGATTACATTGCTGTCATCTTCTTATTGCTAGGTTTTTGTTCTGTTTTGATTTGATTTGGGTTTTTTTTTACATCTTTGAGAAAATCACTGGTTTGGGGTCATGGGTGGAGATTGATTCTTCGCATAATTTTGCAAACAAGCAGTTAGTTCCATACTTTGAAGTAAAGAAGTTATGCTACAATACCTAAAAAGAAAAGCCATACGTTTCTAAATGTAGTGAAGCTGGAATAATTTTCTTGTAATTTTGAAATTGTACACAAATCAGTCTAAGCCTTTTCTAACAACTGAGGCAGAAAAAAACGCATAAATTTTGAATGAACTACTAAAGTGATATGGATAACAAGAATCAGTGATTCTGGAAGACATACTTCTTACTACAGATATTGAAAGTCTTAATATGAAGTTAAAAACTCTGAAAATTAGTTGAAAACTTTGTATTGATCTATTTAAGTTTATGTTTTCTTTCTTATTTTCCCACAAGAAAAAATATGTTTAACATTTGGTGTACTTATAGTTCTAGATTAATATTACATATGAACATGAAATCAAATATTTAATCTTGTATGATAGCCACAGCGTATAAACCTTCTTATAACATAACAAGCATGAGATATTCTACAAAGATGAGTAAAACAAATGGGGCACTATTTTATGACCAAATTAAAGTTGGTTTATTTGAATCACTATGTTAGAGTACTGAAATAACATGAGCTGGCACTTCTAAATGACACAACCAATGTGGTTCCCAGTAGCATTGTAGTCATTTTAGTCAGAAGTGGAAGAAGCAGAACAATTGCCATGGTTATTGTTCTATACTGTTTTCTGGCCCTAATAATATCTGGTTTGATGGAAGTCCAAGGATCTGCACTGCACTATGATTTATGATATGGGCAGATCCCAGAAGGGTCTGGCTTATTTGTTCTAGCAAAGCAGATGTCAAGATGGCTATAACCAGGAGGAGTGTTCCATCAGTCTCACTCCTCCAAGGGGGACTGTCTCAATTTTCCCTTCAGCAAGGCTCCATTTATACCTTAGTTGAATCTGATCTGTGGTCAGATATGTTCATCAGTCTAGAAACTTCTCTTGACTGAGGCATTTCATTGGCTGAGGGCCTTATCTGTCAACCAAAGGGCCTTGCCTTTCCTATCCCTCAATCAAGGTCTGTGCTTAAATTACGTATTTAATTAAGTACCCTCCTGAATGTGTTCATGTGCAACCTGATCTAGGTGAACCAGCTTTAGCAGAGAGGTTAAACTATATGATCCCTGGAGGTCCCTTCCAACCCCTACTATTCTGTGATTCAGTGATTCTGTAAATTCAGTGGGATTAAAGTTGTCTGTAGCCATCTCCTATCAAACTAACCATTATTATCTATTTCCTCTTTGTTCTGAAACACTTAGATAATTCTTGATATACATTTAGACTACTGTCTCATTAAGAATTTGTCATGGCTTCAAGCATAGCTGCAATAAAGAATCTTTAATAACTAAATAATGGTAATGCACCCAGAGAATTTTTAATCATCAAGGAAAATGCTATTTAACCTGTAAATAATGGTTTCATGTTTGGTTTTTTTTTTTTAGCTCAGTATCTTTTTCCTCATGGGATGCACCATGGAATAAGTTAAATCCAATATTTAAGATGATGTCAATATAATCCTATTTCAATAATAAATACAAAAGAAAATTTTTATGAAGACTAAATAGTCCTTAGAGTACAGCACACAATACTAGAAGCATGATAAACATAGTAGCATAGCTATATCACCATAGATGAAATGAAAATCTTTGGGAACAAAGAACCTGATACAGCAACAGTTACTTTTGCAAGAATACTGCTGATTCTGCTCAAATGAAAACTTTGCAACATGTGTCAGATTTATAGAAAATAAATGACAACAGAAGAACTGTTGGGTAAGGTAACATTTCTGACTGTGAACATTTAGTCTCCAATTAAACTTTTAAGAGGAAAATTTTAAGGCACCATATAATTAAATATAACAAAATATAAACAGCATTTACCAGACTTGTGTGCACAAGTTCCTCTCTGCAGTCTTTTCCTCTCTAGAAATACCTCTTACAAAGATTCCACCTTTGGACAGTGTCTTTTGAGGAGGAGAGTCACAGAATCTCTCTCAGGTTTGTGAAGGATTCCAGTTTCACAAAGAACAGCACTCACATACACAGCTGATAAGCAAAATCAATTTTATTCCAGCAAACCCAACTAGTTACCTAACATTCCCATATACATACCAGCCCTAAAGTGGTAGGCAAACTGTTGAGCAAGAGGACGGTGCATAGCATGGTACTCAGGAAGAGGAGTCAGTAGCTCCTAATGCCTTGTGTAGGGCATACCCTAGATCAAGCTGTGCATCAGACCGACCTTCCGAATATCCTCTCCCCGAGGAGAGTTCTTTGTGAAATGGGAATCCCAGCTAGTCAAGGACATTGTGATACCACTGTGGAAGGACCACGCTGGAAGTACAGTGGCAATGCCGAAGTTTTTACAGCAGCTGAGGAAATAGGATATATGTAGATTTGTATTTCCTTGGATCTGGATTCTGATCAGATATGACCAACTGTCTTGGACATTTTAAACTGCTCTGAGAGGAGTGGCAATGCTAGTGTAACTCCACCCAGAATCAGGCTGAAGGGGGTATATTTCAAGTAGAAAAATTTAGGATTTTATTTAGGACTTTACACCACACACTCTGAGTTTCTTACTAATCTCTTTAACCATAATAATACATTATTAACTGTCCATGCTCCCATAACATAGTCAATAGGTGTAGGTGAAGATTTCCTTAACGTCCCTCAAGACAGAGATGCATTTCCTTATGGCTGCAGGATGAAAAATTTGTAAAAGCTCTGGGAGAAAAAAAAGTCTTGTGTTATCCAAATGAATCTTCCATCTGAATGAACATACATTACACTTTTAAAACAATAACTAGCCTACCATCAAGAAATAAGAAAAGAACAGGCTCAAAGTATCATTGCTTTAAGAAACAGAAACAAAACATCTTGGAAGTGACTTTGCAGGTCTCCAAAATATGAAATGTAATCAGCTGGTGAAAAATTGATCTTAATATATTATTAAACCTTGAAGATGAAAATTAATTATTGCTATCAAGATTAATTTGAATCTAAGGGAAAAATAAGGTGAGGGAAAATCTGATTAATTCATATAAATCTGCTCTTCTTCATATACATTTGTGAACTGCTGTGGTTTCTTGCCCTCATTACCTGTGCAGGCCAAATACATGAGTACCTATTCAAATGTATGAATTATTTTTCAGAAAAGTAACTGTATTGGCATATATGATATGATCTCAAAATAAAGAAAATGAGTTGTAGAGTCACAGAACAGTAAAGTGAGGTGCTAAAATGTTCATTGAATTTCCTGCTTCTACAAATCAAATGTAAGGTGGCAGAAGAAATCTAGGTATCTTTCATCATTATCAATACTGTTTTCAAGGCAGCTGAACCTAGAGGATCCACTTTGCCTTCTATCACTGGAAGATCAAATTCTTCTAAGACTCATTTTTTATTATTGTTGCTAGTCTGGAGATGCAATTCACAAGATTTGCCCTATATCCCTTTTGTATTTATCTTCCTCTGTCAGCTATTAATATGGGTTTAATCTATTTCTTCATATCATTTTTTTTTTTTTCTGAAGATGTGCATAGTATATTTTCAGAAGTAAAAAGACTCACAGATATTCATATGAACTTGTAGCAAAATTTAGCCTTTTAAAATGCTTTTTAATCTACACACATCAGCTTGGAAAGTGGAGAGGACTTTTTTTATCTTCATTATATCAAAAATGATGTTGAACTGAAGTTATACAGTCGTTGGTATGCAATCCAATTTTGCAGGGAAGTCAGGGTTCTTCATTTTTCTTCCATTGCTCTACTCACTACTCTGCCTCCAAGGAATAGAAACCCATCTCAGATTTTTTTTTTTTCTAAAATAGCCACTCAAATTGTTTTAATTTTATGGCACTTAAGTTCTTCCTACTTTTTCAAGTATCTCCACTGGAAAGACATAAGATTTAAATTAGGCATCCTCTTTCATTGTTTTTACTTTCACCTTCCATATTACTTTTGGGGTAGGGAAAAAAATACAATCAGTTTCCATAAGTGATCCCTTTATCTCAGAATATTTAAGATGGCAAGATAACTGGAAGGCAAGATCATGGGAATAAAAAGCCAACCCTTTATGTCCAGGCATTGATTATGAGCCACCATCAAAGCCATTTCTGTAATTAGAGCAGTATTTTAATATCTGAGTCCAAGATGAACACAATCTTTAGATATTTTAAGGTATCAACATGAGCGAAAAAAGATTAGAAAGTCTACTTATTTGAGCTTTTATATCAGATAAGCTGTTCCTGATGTCTCTTAAAAGAAGGGGAAAAAAACAGTGTTCTTAATTTAGCATGGAGAATGAAATGGTCCCGGTCACAGAATGTTATTTATTTAATCTTGAAGATGTTGTCTAGACTACACTGTTCATTACAAATAACTGGGCCACTGAGCACAGTTGTAAAAATTCTGTGAAAAAAAAGTGATTTCTAGGTTAACACTGTGTTTCATTATGTCATGGAGGGAATAAAGCACCAAACAACAGGATAAATGAGAAGCTCAGTTTAGTAAAATGAGCAAATGATGGATAGTCTGTGCCAACAGAAGATTTTCATACATTCCAACCCACCACATACCCCTGTGAGCACTTCAGTGAGTTGGTACAGTCAAGCCATGGACTGTCAGACTCTCTTCAGGCTTGGACTCCCTCCAACCTGTCTCCATATCAAGCTCCTGGGTTATGAGAGCACACCTCCCAACATCTTCATGTGGACAACAGCTACAAGTCATCCACTAAAAATGGTTGAGAGAAGAAATATCTGCATATTTCACAGCTGATAGTTATCAAAGACACTGTAATGATGCTGTTACTCCCTTGCAGAGCACTGCTTCCGGGTAGTGTATTGACGTAAGCCTTGCAGTACTTTTGTCTTACTTCTCCCTACACTTGGGCACATGGATGATGTCCTTCCTTACAGGGGAACTCCTGCTGGTCACATGGTATAACCTTATCCAGGGAAACACACCTGGATTTCTTGAGAGCTTCAGAGAGCTTGGGCTGAATGTTTACTTTTCTTTCTCTTTATTGCCATTGTAGAAGGCAATAAAGTTATAAGTAAAAAAGATACACTTACAAGAAGGAGCAGACAGAACAGATGACCCAAACCTGACCAGCAATGTATTACATTCCACATAAATAATTTTTTAGTATAAAGCTGAGGGATCTCAAGGGTTAAGCCTCTTCTATGGCCAGTGTCTGAGGAAGACTGTCAGTTCTGCCTTCGACCCCAATCTGTGAGTTAGTGAAGCCAGTTCCTGAAGCCTGTTCCCATCTCACACTCAATCCAGTCTGAGACTTCCCCAGTGCCTGCCCTTCAGTGTCAGTGGTGACCACTGGGGGAGTTCAGTGTTGGTTTTTATACATTTGTATGTATTTCATTATTTCTTATTATTATATTTTTCTTTTTATTAATACCGTTTCATTAAAGCTGTTGAGTTTTCTTTTCAAACCCATAAATCTCTCTCCCTTATTTCCTTTCCCTTCCCATTCTGAGAAGGGACAGGTTATAACAGAGAGAATATGTCGTTCATTTAGTAGTTAGCCCAGCGTCAGGTTGTGACACATTCAAACTCCATGGAACCATTGTTTTGGGGGATATTTTGGTTATTGATTTATACCCTCTGAGGTAAGATATGCTATATTAAGAAACTATGGAGTTGGTCCATATGCAGACTAACACTGTCTGGTATAAACACCGACCCTGGAGAGGCCAAGGTGTGAATGTTCCAGTTCCTATTCACAAAGCACAGTCTTTCTGGAAAGTTGTGGTGGTTGTCTGTGGTCCTTTTGTGTTTTGATGTGTAGCTTTTCTACAGATCCTCCTGAAGACCAAAAATACCACACTTTTTCAGAAATTGGAGCTAGATTAAATGGTGTGTATTTTCCCACTGTGCTCATGTTTTTTTTTACCTCTAGATAATGGTAGTACACTGGCTATTTGCAGGTATAAGGGTCCTTTCTGCCACTCAGCGAGCTTTTAAATCTGTCACCTACTGTCAGAGACTTCAATTTCAATTCTTATTTCATGTTGTTGCTATTCAGACCTATTCTGCAAAGATTTTAAAAGTGTATAACCTTAACATCTTCATTATAATTTTCACAATATACATATGTTTGTATTTATAAAATAGTTTTACTATTTGGCATTTTGGTGAAACTTTTCTTATGGATATAAAATAAGACTCCAATTCAGTTCCCATTAAAGTAAATGTCAAAAAACTTACTGATTTTAATAATCAATCCCACTTAAGAAAAGGATACAATAATACCATAAATACTTCACTTCTTAAGCTGCAGTAAGGCTGCCCTTGTAGCCTGAACTAAAAACCTGTGATTCAACTAATCTATTTCTCAGTGTCTGATACTACTTTAAATCACCTTCATTTCCTTTATAGTCAGTAGAGATGTATAGGCATTCACAGCTCAAAGCAATGACCTAATTTAGATACTGCTTCAAAATAATTGAATTTCACTTGAGAAGTGTCAGCGTCTTGGTTCACTATCTGTTCACTAGGACAATCCATGAGATTATGTGAGATA
This sequence comes from Chloroceryle aenea, assembly GCA_013399075.1. Taxonomy (NCBI): domain Eukaryota; kingdom Metazoa; phylum Chordata; class Aves; order Coraciiformes; family Cerylidae; genus Chloroceryle; species Chloroceryle aenea. The sequence continues at coordinate 24,899 of VWZY01013453.1, read as the reverse complement.
CTGGTATCAATGACATAGACTTCTACAGTCAATTTAATTTTCTGAATATGTATCTAGTGGGAAATGGGTATTCACCTCATCTCCAACTTCCAGTCCAGAATAGTTCAAATTTCCTTTACTTTGTCATATGTCAGCACCTTACAAAATAGCTCAACTACTCTGTGATGTCTCAGGGGCTCTGGATGTTTGTGTCAGGTAACTGAATCACACTCTTATCTTTCTGAGATGAGAAAAATATCTTCTACAGGGTGGGCTTCACCTCCATATTAAGATATCTAGGTGTCTACATGTAGATGTTTATATGTAAAGTAGTCTAAACTGTAGCCATCAGCTGGGATCAAGTTGATATAAACCTACAAAGGCTGGATATAGTTCAGCTCACCTTGAAGGAGACATTTGGGCTCAAATCAGTTAGTTCAGATATGAATCATAGTATCATTTAGGTTGGAAAAGACCCTTGGGATCATTGTGTCCAACCATTAACTCTACCCTACAAGTTCTNAGTCTATCTAAGTCTCCCTGGAGACCCTCCCTATCCTCACACAGATCAACACACCCACCTAACTTGGCGTCATCTGTGAATTTACTGTTGGTAGACTCTATGTCCTCATTAAGATGTTAAACAAAAATGGTCCCAACATTGAGCCCTGAGGAACACCACTTGTGACCTGCCTCCATCTGGATTCAATACCACTGGCCACTACTCTCAGGGCCTGTCTGTCCAGCCAGTGCTTGATCCAGCAGACTGTATTCTCATCCGGGTCATGAGCAGCCATCTTTTCCATTAGAAGTCTATGGGGAACAGTGTCAAATATTTTCCGGAAGTCCAGGTAGACTACATCCACAGCCTTTCCTTCATCCAATGGTCGGGTCATCTTGTCATAGAAGGAGATCAGGTTCGTCAGGCAAGATCTCCCTTTGCTAAACCCATGCTGTCTAGGCCAGATATGCTGGTTGTGCTCTATATGGCTTGTAAGAGCACTCAAGATGACCTGCTCCATGACCTTCCCTGGTACCGAAGTCAGACTAACAGGTCTATAGCTACCTGGATCCTACTTTCTGCCTTTCTTGTAGATGGGCATCACATTTGCTAACTTCCAGTCCATTGGAACCTTCCCAGTTAGCCAGGACTTCTAGTACTATGCATCTAGTGCAAGTTGAGATTACTTAAGGAATCTTGCTTGACCTTCATAAGCTAGTCCAGAAATTCCTGCTCTCTTTCAGGTCCTCTGCTCCACCTACAAACCTTGTGCAAGTGTAGTGGATAGTTTATCTAGTCCACACTGTCCTCAGTGGAAGACAACATAGTGAAGCTACTATTCTGTGAAATCTTGGAAGAAAACACCTGAATTCCACTTAAGTTTATGCACTCAGAATTACTTCAAATATCAACTTTCATTTCCGAAGCCTATGTCTATGCTCTGTAATTTAATGACATGTTCACTTATTTTGTCTTTTCTTCATTTTCTGATGTCTTTGTCTTTCTTTATATTACTCTGCCTAGTGAAGACTAATGCAGGATTTTTGAAAAGTTTTAGGTTTTTTTCTAGCTGAGCTATATTTCATTCTCCAGGTATAATTTTTGTTAATTTTAGATTCAAGGGCTCAAACAGCAGATAATGTCATATTTTTGTCCATGTTACACATAAGAACCATATTTACCTAGCATCCTCTAATTTACTGCAACTCACTGTTCTTCAAAACAAAGTACCTGCTCCAGCAACAATGTTGGTTTATCTTCTGAGTTACCTTTCCTAATCATGTTACAAGCATGAGATGACTGAGATGTAGTCATCTCATGCAGTAACACAACAATCACAGCTTAAATTTTGTCAGTGGATGTGTTACCTGTCACCTGCATTTTTACATCATTACAGTATTAACATTAACTACATGAAAGGAAGGCATGGTCTTACCAAGACAAAAAAAAAACCCAACAAAATGCTAGTACAACAAGATTCCTTCTCTGATTCTTTTCTTTTTTTTTTTTTTTCCTATTTTACTATTGTAAAACAAGTTTCACATTGGTATCACCTCATCATAAAGTTAGAATCAAGACTTATAACTCCTTTTACAAAGTGATTGATCACATATGACCTTAGCTGGTACCAGGTCATTGACTCACAGCTGGCAGTAGGCAGATATTTTCTGTCAAGCAGAGCTATTCTCAGCTGACTCTGAATTAACATATTGCCTCCATCATACTAAATTGCTTGCAAATCTCAAAACAGACTTGTAGGGGAAAAAAATTTCTAAAGCTTGTTGAATATCGACCAGGACAACTAGCACTAAACAGAAAGTGTTGAATTGATGCACAGTTTGTTTTCTGACTGAAGTTTCTCCAGAACAGTGTGTTCCCCACTGTGCAAATTTATTACTTGCAGCCTTTGGGATTTGTTTGTTTCCCTTGCAGTTTATACTGCTGGCTCTACTTTCGCTATGCCATCTGTTGTTCTTCTTTCCTCTTTTCTTAGTGTTTCTTTTTCTCTGCATCCTCCATTCCAAGCTACACTAATGGCTGTGTGTCTCAAAGGGCATTTGGGACCTTTTAGCTCTACTGTGTAACATTGTCAACTGCCAGTGCTGGAGAACCAAGTTTCTTCTCATGTCCTCCATGAAGTATGAAACTGCTTTAAAACATAAATAATTTTTTAGCCTTTTGGAATGTTTCTTCATCTACACTTGGTTCTTGCACCTTTATTTCAAAATGTGCCTATGTTTCTTTTTTCTTGCCCAGGGTCAACTTTTCCTATCTCAGCATTGATAACTCTTACAAAAGGAGGAGTCTGTTTTGCACAGAGGTTTGTGTTTGTTTGGGTTTTTTTTTTTTTGCATTCTTAATCCTTAGTCCCTGAAATCATCTAAAAGAATTCTCAGCTTTTATTTTAAAAACATATTTCCAGATTCTGTGAAGAGATATCATTACAATCCTGTCACAAATACACCTAGAACGAGAATGGGCTAGAAGATTTGAACACTGAATCAAAATGTGACACACAATTATTTCTTAAGTCTCACAATTTTTAAAGAAATCACGTAACTGAATAATTTTTACAATGTGATAGAGGATTTTAATCTGTGCATTCCCCTGCCTCTGTCTTATAAGGAAAAGTCTTTCTATGGATAAGTTTTCTCAATCCTAAATGTTGAGAGAAGGTTGAAGTAGGACTAAAAAGTAAGAGGGAAAACACATAGAGGTGCTTTAATGAGAAGACAGTGAATGAAGAAGTACTTATTTTGTACATAACTACATTATAATAAATTTATGCCACAACTAACTACTCTGTAATTTTACATATCATATTTCGTTGTTTTCTTTCTCATAAACTATAATTTTGTACTGAAACCCCAGTATTCAGTGAGAGAACTTTTAACACAAAAACCCTGGCCCATTCATTCTTCTACTTCATATAGTGACACAAATAGCAACTGATAGATTGCAAAAAATTTGCCGTGTGGGGAGTAATAAAAATGATATGAAAGGATATCAGATGGACTGCGTGTTATTTCCAGTGTCCTGTACTGTCATGTAGGTTGCTTTTAATGATTGTTTGATTGTTTGGGGTTTTTTTTCTACAGAAAGATGCTGGTGCTCTTGAGGTATCATTTTTCAGATGTTTCAAAACATACACATGGTAGTGACTTCCCTCAGCAGAAAAGGAGGACAAGTGCATTAACACAAGTATTAAAAACCTTGATCAGGCTACCAAGGCAAACCAGTTACACTGACTGCATAATGTAATCTGTGCTACACTGTAAATTGTTATTTTCTACCTTTTGAAAATGGCAAGCAATTGATAAAGCCCTCTGAGGAATTTGCCATCCCTCTGCATATCCATCTGTCCTACCATCTCTAGCTTTTTGAGAAACAGCTGTCTTTAAACATTATACAGTAATTCTATGCCAAAGGAATGAATGCATTACCGAAGCTGGTATTGTCTTGTGCATCCTAAAGGTGATTAATTTTTTAACAGGTTTTAAGAGATACATTAATTTGTTCAATAGGCTGAACAATATGCATGATCTGTCAAATATAGTTTACTTCCTATTGTTTCAGTTGTTAGGTAGCTGATACATCCCAATGGAAAAGCAAAACATTTATCCCACAGTTTCTGCTAGTGTCACACAAAATTATATACAGCATTCATAACAAAGAGATAGTAGTAATGTTGCACTTTTTTTTAGCAACTGCAAACAGTGAATAAGGTTCAACAGTTTATTTGAATTAAAAAATTAAATTTATGGAAAGTGAAACAACAATCCTGTTACTATGCTATACCATAATATTGTGTAGTATTTACATACTGCTGTTATTGAATCAGTGTTTTCCAGCTGTGTGGTTACCTCCAGTAACCGGAGGTAAGAAATACTGAAATGAGTAGAGAATTACTCTGAATATGATAAATTCCATCAATTGAACAGGATTCATCCCGTTTAAGGGTGCAAGTTGGCTGCCTAACTGTAGACAGTTGGGGCTTTTATACAAAGTCATTGGTAATTCCCACTGCAGCCTCCATCCACCACTAGAGTATAACATGAGTATCCCAGAAACATTTTATCATATTTGTGACCCTCATGTAGATGTCTTAGCTACCCTAGAGCATCTAGAGCACACAGACATATCTTCAGGCTTATAAATGTTAATCTAGATGACTGCAGTGTATATGTCTGCACTTGAGCTAGTCATCCTATTTTACTATTCATAAACAAAAAAATCAAAATAATAGTGCATGATTTGTATTACTATGCTCTGTGTGTGGTGAACTGCCTTCTAAAATGCTTATTGTTCTTTGCTGTACAAGGAGCTTAGTGCTTAACTCAGATACAGACTTATATGTGGTCTGATGAATCCTGGGATTTTTAATAATAAATTAAAAGTGCCTGCTGAAATATTAGGTACTGGCAATCTGCAACCTCTTCTAGATTAAACAGGTAACTCATAAAAACTCTAATGTCAGAAAGCATTAGCTTCCTTGTTACTGTTAAGCAAAACCAGTTTAACCAAATTCCTAGATTAATTCTTACACTATCCCAGCAGCAAGCAGGTTGGGGATGTGCAAAGAGTTGGGAGGGGACACAGATGGGACAGCTGACCCCAACTGACCAAAAGGATGTCCCATACCATATGACGCCATGCTCAGCAATAAAATTTAGAAGGTGGAGGTTGGCAGAGAATGCCATTGCTTGGGAACTGGTTGGGCATCAGGCAATTGGTGGTGAGCAATTGTCTTACTCTGCATCACTTGGTGGGTTTTGTGTTTGTTTTTCTTTTCTACTTCTTCTTTTTGTTGTCTTTTTTTTCCCTTCATTTTTTTATAAAAAACCCTTTAACCATCTTTATCTCTTATGCCCACTGGCATTAAACCCCATCACCGACCCTAGGTTAGTGGTTGGCTTAAAATGTATTCACAGTAGTCACTCCAATAAAGTCTCTGTTTTGGAACAGGGCATTGGATTTGATTGCTATGCTAGTCTGTTCAGATTATAAGTATTTCTGGAGTAGAACCATGGTTTACATTGTACTGAACACATAGAAAACAAATTAATTACAGCACTCTAACATGTTCAGATTTGTCCCTTGGCTATAAAGTTTACCAGTACGACTAGTTAATGACTGCCTTTTGATGATCATTTACTATGCTGGTCAGAAAGTTTCAATCTGATATTTTCAGTGAGAATATACCAATTTAATGGGGTAAGGGTGGGCAAGAAATAAAAATTAAAATATCTGAAGGTTGAACAACCAGGGACATTTCAGCAAGATTTCTACTGAGATTTCATCAATGTTTCTATTGAGAATAGATTCCTGAAAATTTTGATGTAGATTCGTGACAATGCCTAGTCTGTTTTTCTGGTGCATAGTCTCAGCAGCCTCAGTGTAAAGAGCTTTAAAGGCTTTGGGATAATGTATCTGGTAGCTGGTTTAGCCTAACGTATTTTATTGCATGACTTCTCAGGATGACAGCTGACTGTTTTCCGGTTTGGTTGTGTCCTAATACACCAGTTCAGCATCCAAATTATCACTTTGCTGAAGAGAGCATCAGTAACACTTCAGGTTGTTAATTCAGCAATTTTTTCTCAAAAGCTACACTGAACTAAAAGGGATAAAATAAATAGATGTAAATTAATATCCACATTTGTATGTAGTTAATTAGAACACTTCCTTTTATTTCCCTAGTTTGATGCTGACACCATGCCCTTTTAAAGGCCCGCCTTCTTAAAAATGCTGAAAACCTATTCAAATTATTCATTATAATCTATCAGATCTTTATCTTTTGTTTACTCATACCTTAATTGTTAGACAAGTAGTGCTTTTCCTTTTTACTTATCTTCAGTGTAAGTATTGCTTACCAGAGCTGTTTGCAAAACATGAAATGCAGGGAGTATGAAAAAACCCTGTAAAAGTTGCAGTTTGAGACTTTAGATATTAATTAAATAACAGAATTAATTTTTAACATACGCCAAAAAAGAGCTCTTGAAACCTAAAAATCAAAAATACTGAAAATGCATGCAATGTCTGTTATTGTGCCGGCAGTCTACTCCTTTTTTTCTGGAATTTTTATATTACCAGTAGCCTGGTCAGTCTGCTGGACACCAGAAATCAAATGGTTGCTGGTCATGTGCCGATCTATTTTACGTCGCATGACCAAGAGAGGGGTGAGACCTAGCCACAGTCTATGCACATGATTTATGCATGTACCACGAGCCTAGCATGAAGTTAGTTCACATATCCAAATAAACCCAGAGAGAAATACAGGGCACTGCATCAGAGAAGTAATTTTCTGGTTTTTGATTTTTAAATGTTAGCAGGTATGGAAATGTTCTACCAATGAGTCAAGGGAAGGATAGGCTGCCCCTTTTGTCCCCAAGAATCAAGAAGTCAAACTCTTCATAATTTAGAAAGTGAATAATGTTATCAACAAAATATTTGCGATTTTTCTATGCAAATATTGTAGGCATTTATATCATTGTTATTAATGATATTTTACATAATAAAAGCAATGCTGCTACATGGTTTCAAAAAATATGAAAGTTTATATTCTTTATAGCTTCCTTATCATGGCCACCGAATGAATGATTGGATGAATAAATGAAAGAATGATGAAGAGGCTAAAAGGTTAAAAAGACAAGAAAGATATATTACAGCACCAGTGTAATTATTTGTTTACAAAGCCACTGCATTTTAGGATGAACAAAAAATGTTTGTCTCACTTATGATATCAAAATATGTAAAGAGTGCAAAGAAATCTCCTGTTAATGAGAAAAACGTTTGCCTTTTTCATTTAGGTAATATTGATATAAGATAATGTTAGATACTGAAGTTTGTTTGTTTGTTTGCTTTATTATTTTTTTAAAAGATGTACTTGGTTTGACAATATTCAAAAGGGGTAAATAACATGATTAAGCTAGTTTTTTTGAAAGTGATGGCATTGTGACACAGGATTACGCCTGTGAAGATTAAAATGGCAATCAACATAGTTTTATGGAAAATGTACTTTGGCAAGTAAGTATGACGTCTTTTTACATGCTGAGTTTAGTTGATCATTGCATTGACATAACACAGTTAAACTACTGTAAGGCAGTTGTCACTGTGGTTTTTTACATTCTGATTAAAATGCTGCTATACAAAATCAGCGAAGCTTAAACCAAAGCAAACCACCATAAATGTTTCTGAAAGTAATTACAAGTGAAGTATCATTGTACAACAGGATGCCTTTGAAAAATTAGTTCTTGCTTTTCAACCTCTTCATGAATGATATGGTGAAACTTGCTGATAATTAGTGAGTAACATGTAATGAAGAAAGACCAGATCCACTAAATCATATATGTAAAGAAAATTACTTTTCTGTGGACAGCTTATGTTTTATCAGAGCCAAATAAAAGGACGTACATCAAGGAACAAAATATGTAGGTCACATTGGAGAATGGGATGTGGTGTCCTGGTGTTCACTGACATTGAAGGACTTAGAGGAAATAGGAGCTAATTAAGTGAACATGAGCTCCCTGGGCAACACTAGAGATAAGTAGGTAAAGATGTTTTTGAGATGCATAAGTAGAAAACATATTAAATAGAAATAAGGAATATTAGTGTACAACACTTGGGAGCTTTTTACTAGCACACCTACATGCATTTTTGGTGACAATCTTTAAAAGAGATATTGAAATACTAGAAATAGTATAGAAAAAAATATAAGGGCAACTCAAGATTTGGGAAACTAGCAAAGCATACCTAATTATGAAATCATTGTCTGCAAGGCTTGAACATGGAAAAAACCCCAATTCTGATAGGAGATGGAGCTTTTACACACTAGAGTAGCCAGCGATTCGAATATACTAATTCAGAATACAAACAAGAAGCAGATCTTAATATTATAGATCAGTGCTGGGACTGGTCCCGTTCAACATCTTTATCAATGGCATTGATGATGGGACAGAGTGTCTTCTCAGCAAGTTTGNGCTGAGAGACCTGGGGCTCTTTAGAGAAAAGAAGACTGGGAGGGGAGTTGATAAATGTTTATAAATATCTGAGGGCTGAGTGTCAAGAGGAAAGTGACAGCCTCTTCTCACTTGTGCCCTGTGATAAGACAAGGGGGAATGGATATAAGGTGGAGCACGGGAGGTTCCAGCTTAACATTCTTTTACACAGAGCACTGGAACGGGCTCCCCAGAGAGGTTGTGGAGTCTCCTTCTCTGGGGATTTTGAAAACCCACCTGGATGAGTTCCTCTGTGACCTGTGCTAGATTGTATGATCCTGCTCTGGCAGGGGAGTTGGACTTGAAGATCTCCAAGGTCCCTTCCAACCCCTAACACCCTGTGATACCTGTGATACCTGTGATATAGTTATTTAGGTTGGAAGAGACCTCCAGAGGTCATCTAGTCTAATCTCCTGCTTAAAGCAGTACTAAACTTAGTTAGATCACTTTGAGCAAGGTTTTGTCCACTCAAATCTGAAAGTCCCTGAGTACAGAGATTTCACAGCGTTATTAAGGAGCCTGTTCCAGTCCTTCTTCACTTATTCTGAGATTTTTCTTCTTATATCCAGCTGGCATTTACTGCAGCTTATATCCTTTGCTTCTCATCTTTTGACTGTGTACCTCTGAGTGGAGTTCAGCTCTGTCTTTTATTTCCTTTACCTATTAAAATTATTTTTTAGGTAGATACTTAACAGTACCGTTACTGAAAATTAAATGTGGTTTGATTATAAGAAAATCCCTCTATTTTATGAGAGATTTGTATGGATTTTCCAAAAGATGTAGGGTTCACTCAAACTGTGGACATGATGCAGGAATTGCTGAATGAAATTCTCTGATTCCTAGAACTTAATTTAGTTAAATTAAGTTTTGTTTTATTGAAAAATTTCCTGTCAGACATCAGACTCATGATACTATGAAGTCTATGAATTGCAAAAATATTCTGGTAATTAACACGACTAAATGGCTTCTGTTTTTTAACTCTTGCCTTGAGTTCCAACAGAGGACAATCATAAACTCGCAATTATTTCTGTAGAAAGTACTCTATTGCAACTTCTGCTTTCCTGTTTGCAACATATGGCAACTGGTTCCTGTTTTCTGTCTTCCTTTGCTTAGTACAGCCTCCCTGTGTATTTCCACATCCTCTAATAATATCTTGTATATGTTCTCTCCTTTCTCATTCTTTCCTATGAACTTTGAGATAGACAATGTGGTTTTGCTAATGTGGGAGTTGAGAGGGAGCATGTGCCTCTCCAGGTGGAATAATCAAAACATCTGTGTATTCTTGATAACTTGATAACTTGATAACTTGTGTCTAACTATCAACAGCATGAGGAATTCTGCCATGATGTCTCACAATCTACCCAATGGATTGTGTCTGCAGATAGCAGGTACATTTTCAGTAACTTTGCATGTTACATAATTCATTCCAAGGTAACCCATGGAAAGAATCTTTTGTGACTGTGATTAACTATATTTCTTATGCAGATTACCAAAATATGTGCCTGGTATTATTCACATAAGTACACCATTAGACATTTAATATATACCCTATCTTCAAAACATTTTGCTCTTCTTAAACTCTACTTAAGTTTATGTAGATTTGTTGTTAAAACAAGCAGAAGTGCACTCAAAGAAAGTTGCTTCTGGAAGTATGTCAGTACATTTTTTATTATTATTATTTCTCACTTGCATGGGCAACTTCACAATTAAACAGCTTTAATGAATACTATGGGACAGACCAGAGTGGTCACCAGTCAGCCCCACATAACATCTTGCATGTTTTATAGTCAAGAATGTTTGTAACGTTGCCAAATAATTTGTGGTGATAATATTTAACAAAGGATTGTTTTACCATCTGGAAGCAAAATTATTTCCTATTCCCTATCCTCCCTGCCACCACATCCCTTCCGCCTGTATCATGAGATCTTTATCATCTCAAAGTGATGTTAGAAATAAGCAGATGGGACATTATTCTGATATTTTAACTAAAGGATAATATCTCCCAATTGTGTCACTGCCCTCCTAATAGTAGAACTTGGCTTCAACACACTGCAAAAAACCACTCCCAGTGTGCGATTCTTGTTGTATGCCCTCTTTAGAGGTCTTCTGTTTTCTACCTTCTTTATGCACAGTTTCATTATGACAACTTACACTGACATTCCAAAAGCTAAGATGATTTTACATAACAAGACCCCTCTTGTCATTCTTCATTTCCTTGAAGTCAGCTTTCAAACTCATTTACTGCATTTTCATTATGTAGTAGAGCATTCAGCACATCAGTGCAGAAGGTCTCTTCCTTTCTGCCAGCAAGGAACAACCAAAATAACACTTAGGGTGGGAGTTATTCTTCCTCAGGATACAGGAATGTCTTTTATTAACTGAGGCTAACCCAGCCTATACCAAACAGATAGTTTAACATGGGTAGAGGAAGAAGCTAAACAAAAGATTATGAATATTCTCATATGAAGTGTTCTACACCACTGCAACAACAATGCAACAATGTAGAGAAGATGCAAAGGAAAGACAACTGACTAAATTAGTTGATACAAAAGATCAACAAATGTAAATGGAAATTCTTGGGGGTCATGTCTGGCTAAATAAAAATAAGGTCAGAACTCAACAGACAAAAAGGGATCTGCTGAAACTCAAGGATAATCAATAGGAAATATAGTTATGGATTACTCCATCCATCATCTTTTAAGCAAGTTTTTAAAAGAGCAATTAGATGTGGGCAGAACATGGAGAAATTTTTTGAAAAGTACTCCTGAGTAGAGGAACGTCATATTTCTGCTTTTCTCCATTGAGTCCAGCTTTCTGTTTCTATTTGAAGTCCACCATGACCACCAGTTTGGCTCTCTAACAGGACTACAAATGAGCAGCATATGGTAGTGCTGCAGAAATTGAAGCTGTATTGAGAGTCCTATAAGATCCACTCTGCCCTTGGTCTACTTGGGAATTCTTTTCTGGTTTTCTTTTCCTTCCTCACTAAAAAGAAAAATATATTATCTGATTATTTAACCAGCAGCACAGGATTAGATAGATTCTGTCCCACTATCAAAAAAAAAGGTCCTGGCAAGCCCAATCAGAGTATCTCGGATTGAGGAAAACTGAGGAGGAACCAAAGTCCAAAACCAAAATCTGTTGCCAGCCTCTCCTCTTATATTTCCTATTCCTTTCCATTTTCTCTTTGAATTTGCTTTTGATTGTTTTGTCAAAATAGAAAAAGTGACTCAAAATAAAACAGCAGAGCTATCATTTTTTTGCCTACTACAATGGACTGCTTGACAAAATAAACCATAACCTAATAATTCCGTAACCTGAAAATGGAATTTTAATAGTTTTTGATTGATTGCTCTTCACAGCTGTCTGATCAAACATATTCAGTGCTGCCTTCTCACTACTTTCTGTTTGTCTGATCTACCTAACACATGTTCATTTACTCTGTAATTTTCCAAACTTTTCCACTAATTTACCAGTGTGCTTCTTGTGTCAACTATGAAATTTATGATCTCCTCTGAACTCTTTCCATTTAATGCTGTACTAAAATAGAACCACATTTTTTATAGTCTATCTACTTATGTCTGTGATAATCAGTTTATCACAAATGGTATTCCACAAGAGAAGTCCCTGATCAAAATGCATTTATGACTGCTTTCCTTTATGACACCAACATACTGACCAAGCTGTGAAGGGAAGGTATTTAGGAGTATGCTTTTTTCCTACCCATGACAGAGCTAGAAACATTTCTCAGTAAGATTTGTAATTCCCCTTTCTGTAAAAGGAACTGTGTGTTAGAAAGCAGATGTCTCAGGAATGACCTAATGCTTCCAAGGTATATTTCTTTGTATGGATACATGTAGTGGGATTTTTCAAGGTTATTCATAAAAATGCTCAGGCAAATATAACCAGGCCCTGAAACACTCTACCACTGATGGTCTTGCTTCACAAATGCTAGTTTGAAAATTAGTTTTGATGTATGATGAAATAAGTGTGACTAAATACACACCATTTAACTAAAATACATCGTGGTCCCAAATCAAATGTCCCACAGGGTTCCCACTACAGCTTGTAAATACTACTACGTTTTCCAAACAATATCTAGTCTCTTTCAAAAAACGAGCAGAAGAAAGGAGTAGATAAATCTAGTTTGACACAGTCCATTTTATGTAGTTGATTGTTCTTAGTTATTCTATTTTTCCTTTAATTCTTTAGTAAAGTCCAAGTCAGCTAATGACCTCAGGATTAATGACAGGCTAACAAAGCTGTAATTATCTGGGCAACACATCTTTGTTTTCTTCTAATTTAATAGATCCTACTCAGTGTTCCATCTTTTCATTCAGAGTTTCACAATGGCAAGGTTCTTTTCTATTAAAAGTGCTTGATCATTACATAATTAGTTAAAATACTTGCAGTTCATCTAGAGAAAAGGTTTCAGGTGTTTCAATGGACCAATATTCAACTATGGACTTTCAAATGCATCCCAAAAATGTCAAAAATGCAAACAAGTAGCAAAGAAAGATAGCATGCATTTATTTATTTAAATGGGCTATAATATATATGATAAATAAATTATAAATATATATTATTGGTATATTTTTATATATACCTGATAAAGATCAGAGCTTTACAGCTGTTAAAACCTGATTTGTTTCAGGCTCTTACTTTATCTTTTTGCACACTTTATCCATCTAATTAGAATGAGAACAGTTCAGACTCAGCTAGGGTATAAACAGAGCCCTGCCAGAAAGCTAGTTTTACTAAGAAATTTTCAGAGCAGCAGGTCTGCAGCTGGATACTCTCCCCTTGGATTGAGAGGTTGGCCAAGGGAACTTCTTGGGATTGAGTGAGCCCTCTTCCCTCCTTTGGTGAGTGAATACTTCTGGATATATCCTTGACTGAGCCTTTTCCCCATTTAGTTTCAGTGATCCCCTTTCTAGGTGCCTTTGAGTGGGAGGTTTTCCCTTTTGTGAGTGAGTATACCCACCTGACATCCCAACATGTAATTCACTTTGGTCCATCAGAGTGCTGGGTAATTAATTTTTGGTTGGAATAAATCTGCATTTTGGGTAGCCACTGCTGTCTATTGTGTTGGTGTGTCTGAAACAAATGTATATTGTGTGTATGTGTATATTTTAAAGTCTTGTCATTAACAAGAAAAGAATTATCAATCCTGCCATGTAGGACTATGAAATAAAACCCAAGACTTAAATAACTTGTCCTCTCTTCACACTCTGGTTTTATAAATTATGCATTTTTTAGTTGCTGCTACCAATCCATGTGTTCTTTCTATTGCTTTCTTCACTGACTGCCTGAACAGAAACTGTGGAAGATAATCTGGAATTGTTTATCTGTCTCACTCTACACACCTTTTCTAACAACTCTTTTAACAATTCTGATTTTCCCTTTTTTTACATAAAAAACAGATAAGGTTTGGAAAGAGTTGTTTGAAAAAATGGTGTCATTCTGTGAGCCCATGAATAACTCTCGTTTTGCCTCTGTTTGCCTCAAAAGTGTCGTCTTTTTCTCAGACTGCTCTTCCTCAGTTTAGATACCTTCTTGAATTCTTTGTGAATCTAATTTTTTTCTCAACATTTTGCTGTTGCATTCTGCTTTTCCATTCTGTTTTTTTTTAAAACTGTGTCAGTTTGGCAGCAATTTATTTTACCCTTCAACAACTACTACATTTATAAATAGTGAACTTCCAAGACAGCATGAGGAGAAGAATTTCCCCCTGATTTACTAATTATTCCACTTTTAATCATATTTTATTTCTCCAACATTGACACCATGTTGAAATGCAGATGTGCTGGCCGTTTAAAGGAGCTGCTTTCTGAAGAGATTTCATTTTATATATAAATTTCCAAGCCTGAAAAAAACTCTTGTGGTTTTACAATTCATTCAAATTTCTTTCCCACCATCCTTAGGTGGTATTATATTCTTCAGAGCAATTTATATGCAAATGTTTATTCGAAGAAAGGAGACAGTGAGTGAGGTAAACAGGCAAGGTACATGACATGCATTATAGTATATTTTCTTAAAAGCAAATTTCTCCTTTCAGATAAAACAATGGAAAGATGAAACAACAGAAATTATCTTTGGTCAAGGGTTAAAGCCACTGTCAAGGACCTGTTGCTCCATTTCCACATTGCTGCATTAGAGAATAAACAAGAGGCCCTGTTGCATTTTTAGGCAGGGGATCTGTAGTATACATTTGTACAAGTTCTCAAGCCAACTTTGGTCAATTAAAGTCCATGTGGTGACTGCAGGGACCTGAATGGGCCACACTTAGTCCCTAGAGACTGCGTGTTCCCTTATGTAGTAAGATTTAGTGTTAGCCCATATAACCTGTGCTTAGTGCCTGACCTAGTTGTGATCTAAATTCCTGCTGCTGCAATTGCACTTCTGATTGCAGTAGGCTTATTCATTGCACATGGTGAAAACTAAAATCATCAAAAGATTTCTTAAAGCAGTGGGATAAAGGGGAAGAAACACTATTAAGGTTTGAGTGTCAGAAAGAATTTAAGAAAGAGATGACGAGGCTTTGAAATACACAAGTATGCAATTTCTCTCTCTCTGTCATATGTATGTACATATGATAAAAATGTACAACTCTGTATACTTAAATGAGTTGTGATTCAGGAATGAATCAGAAGCAACAGTTCTCATGAAAACACAAAATCCAATCCAAACAATAAGTATCAGAGTTGAAATTACAGTAAACTTTGAGAACTCCTTAAATACAGTATGGAATAAGCTTTGCATGTGTCCTCAGGGACAACAGAGCAAAGCAGAGCAAGAGCTCTTGATCTCCAGGTGTAAGAAATCAAGCAAGGAAAGAAAGAGACCAGCATGGCTGAGTCGAGATGGTCAAACTAAACAGCGAGAAGGAACTGCACAGGCAGTTCAAGCAGGGACAGGTATCTTGGGAAGACTATAGAGACTCTGCCTGCTTATGTAAGGACGAGGTCAGGAAGGCCAGGGTGCGGTTGAAGATGAACTTGGCAAGGGATGAGAACAAATAACAAGAAGGGCTTCTACAGTATGTCAATGAGAAAAGAAAGGTTAAAAATGTCTACTTTTAAGAGCATCTAATGTTAGAAGATGCACAGAAATGGAGCACAGACAGTCTCTGTGCTGAGAACAACTGCTCATGGTCAATCAATGAAATAAGGAGTTTGCATGATACAGTAGAGACATGAGAACCAGTGGATGATGAAAGAGACAAAGTAATAGTTTAGGAAAATTATCTATGTCTTCTTAATGAATAGGAGAAAGACAAGCTGAAGCTGATAGGACCAGAGTATGGTGTAGCAAGGAGAAAGACAACAGCAAGATGTATTTTTAAGCCCTTTATGCAGTTATTATTTTACAAGCATATAGCAAGACTATAAGGACAACTAATTGGTCCAAGATGATGCTTGAGACATAGTTTGGATAGTGATATTCTTCTCCACAGTGGTCGAGAAAAGCAATTACGCAGAAGAGCTTGCCTAAGCAGGACTCTCATTTCACTATCCTATTTCATTCGACAGCAAGTTTCTAGACATTATAATCCAAATAAGTTTTTAAAAGGGAAAGTGATATGGTTATGTGTCATCACTGATCACTCCACTTAATGTATTTGCATGCAGAAGAGCAACATTCAGGGTTTATCGAACTCCATCTCTATGTTTCTCTGAGAAATAAATTTTCAGTTGTTTATGGAAGGATTTTAGGGTTGTTTAGAGCATTTGCATGGTTTCAGTGCTGTTGTTGATAAGAATTACACGAGTACTGTCATTTCCCTATAAATACCTATCACATAAAGCAGAACGTTTTAAACTATTCATGTGAAGTAAAAGGAAGTAAATCACAAATTATTTTGGTTTATATTATGCAGAAACTTCCCAAATTTATACAATTATTTTTTTTTCAGACAGCAAATCTCAACCAGAATTTGTCGACATTCAAAACTGCTGTAGCAGTTTCTGAGAAAAAAACAACTTTTGAACAAATAAGTCCTCAGAAGAAAGAGTATTTTGTCCTCAGAAAGGCACTTTGTTTAAAGATGATTCAAGGCCTTCTAATGAGTGACTACTCAAAAAGAGTACAGAATTGGCTTCAGTGTCAAGAATGAAAAATAGCTATTTTATGAATAAAATTAAAAATTATGCAAAAGGTAATTTTTATTGTTGCTTAGTATATGACAAGTACTTCAGCCAACTCATGAAGAAAGCACAACAGTGTACTCTTGGTGAGGTAACTGTAGACAGTTATTTATCTTAAGTACTAAAGAGGAAAAATGTTGTGTAGCATTTGTCTCCATTTCCCTTCAATATTTTTTTTAAAGGTTATCTATGAAATAATTATAAAGACAATTAACTTCAAAATCATGCACACATAACAGATTCTTCTTTCCGTGCAGAATAAGGTTAATTTTTATTAATATAATTGGGAGAGTTGGAATTGAATTAGCAATAAGAAATAATAACAAATAAATGGAAATGGGAAATGTCACGAAGATGGCTCTTGTGAGTTATAAAATGAGCTATCTCTCTAAGGAAATTCTCACCTTAGCTTAAATTCATTCCCAGTAAAGACATTTCCTCACTTTTATTTTGATGAATTATGAGTGTTGAGATCTGCCTTTGTCACCATAGTCAATGGTGTAAAATAGGTCCTGATCTAGGACAATTGTTTGGGTTTTTTTTCTAGACTGAAGTATCCAAATACCACGAAATTATAGCTAGTAGTTATTGACCTTAACAATATCCATTGATAACAATAAGTAATAAGAAGGAACAGTTTCTGTTTGCAGCAGTGTTGAGAAAAAAGTAAAATGAAAGACCTCATTTTAAACTGTCAAATCTCTAAAAAAACCTGATATTCACCTAAGTAATCCTGTGAAAAATGTTAGAAGGGATATAGCAAGATTACTCTTTACAGAGTACAGAAGAAACCAGAATGTTACAATTGTGCCTATTAAACTATGTCTATTATGTTCATAAACATAAAACATGTAGGGTAATTAGAATTTTTTATATTCTGTTCTAATATTTTCAACTTTTCTTGGAATTTTTTTATGTAAGGGTACAACCCACCTACTTTTGACTGCTGAAAGAGTTGATAGTTTGAGTTAAAGAAAAACTTCATGCTACTTTCTCTTTGACCATTTAAAATCCCAATATTGTTGCCATATAGATAAATAAAACAGTAAATCTGTCCACTGGTTGAGTTATCCCTCCAAACACTATCCCAGTGTGCTATAAAGAAAGAGCTCTGTAGCACCACTGACTAGCCTTCATTATTAGTTGCTATTGTCTTATGAGTCTGTAGAAAGACATCTGCAAGTATAGTCAGCCAGTGACACAGTGAAAGCGAAACTCTATAGTGCTCAGCAACAACAATGACATTACTAAGACAATGGAGTGGTACTTTTCTAGAATAGTGCACTCAAGTTTAGGTAGAAACATGTAAGATGTGGACTAAGTGCATGGTCCACGGAAATAGGTTAATGACAACAATGGGGTCTAGGAAGTGATTTCCAGTCTCTAATATAGATAACATGTTCAGTTAATAAGCACCAGTGCCCAGTGCTACTTTGGTTGTACTATGATATTAAAGACATCTTGGTGAAATTGACATAGTTAGGGGCCGGAAAGAATTCAAGTGATTATTTCAGATAACCAAAGGGGATTGATCTCCATGTAATATTCCAGAAGGCTTAAAACCAGAAAAGGGTAGATTTAGATTAGATGTAAGGAAAAAGTTCTTCACTGTGAGGATGGTGAGACACTGGAACAGTTTGCCCAGGAAAATTGTCAATGCTCCATCACTGGATGTGTTCAAGGCCAAGTTGGATGGGTCTTTGAGCAACTTGATCTAGTGGGAGGTGTCCCTGCAAATGGCAGGTGGATTGGAACTGAATGATTTTTAAGGTGCCTTCCAACCCAAACCCCTCTGTGATTTTGTGATTCTGTGATTCATCTGGCAACCTCACGCTGAGTCCCACCTGGTATTTCCTATCACTGATGTTACGCCATTGATAGATAAACTAAACTTAATGTATCTATTAAAATTTTGCTCTATTATCATTTAATATATATTGGTCTAGTCCTAATTATCTGAACAAGACGACTTGTCATGGATAGAACACTCCAAAGAAGAACATTTACTTTAATCCTGTTAGTTCACTTTTTGTATTTTTTCTGCACAAACTATTTTCAGGATTTCATGTTCCATCTCTACCCCAATGATCTTTTTTTTAAAAACAAAGCATGTTTTACAAGACAATTGTCACTCTACATTTTTGGTTTGCAAGTTTTCAGTCTTTTTGGATTGCAGCTGCCTTTCTGTCTTCCAGATGGATTTCCCAGAGGTGCTTCCTCAGCTTGACTGCTCTTTGGTTGCTCTTCACCTTTACTGTCATTGCTTCATATCTGTTTCCAAAAATAATTTGGTACAGACTTCACTCATGTCTCTCTTTGGACTTTCACTGTCTGTTCTTTCAGATAGCTGCTGTTCCATTAAAAATTCCTTTCCAGTCATTCTAGAAGTAATATCTATGATTTATATATTTATGTGGTGATAAATAGGAAAATCTCCTAGAGACTGACACAGCATTGTAACAAAATAAATAGGAAGATCTACAATAAAGATCCAATTAAAAATGACCTCTGAAATAAATTCTAAGACTTATTCTTAGGCACTCAGTTTTAATGAACCTAACTCAGCCTGCATCAAACTGAGTAAAGGTGGGCAAACAGACTTCATAGTGAGAACAGAAATAAGGAGGAAGCATGGAGGAGCAAGGAGGGAGAATGGAGCTGAGTGCTGTGGGAAGGTAACCATTATCCTGTACATTTGCAGTCAAGTCATTTCATTAAAATCTGCTCCTTACTCTTGGTGTTCTAACTCAACAGGGAAATACTTTGCAGTTTATTAGACTCTTGTTTCTCCTGAGAGACACAGGATATCACAGGGCTTGTCTGTTTAATGCAGTATCAACATTTTCTCTTGGGAGAGGATACCATTTTCACACCCTCAAGTTAGCAGCATTTGAAATCAGTTCTGATTAGTGTTCTCCCTATTTCAACCAGGTTCAATTAGTGGAGGATATTGAAGCTGTGAATTACCTGTCATCCTAAGCTTATTGGTATGTTTACAAAAGCAAATGGGCTATATTATAAGAGTATTGTATATGAAAATAGAGCTATTTATTAATAGTTTTTTACAACACCCAAGTGCAAATGTTAGAGAGGAAATAAACCCTATGGTTATTTCTCCTTGCAGTACACATTTTATTTCCATCCCATCAATACTACCATCCATTAAAAAAGTTCAAAATGCTACAAGAATACAGAATATTTTCATTTTCTGCAGCTTCAGGAGTTTTTCACTACAGAAAAAAAAGTATTTAGAACTTACGAAGAAGAGGAATTTTAAAATGTCTAGAGGATTTTTTACCAGATTGTCTGTTTTACTACCTGACTCTCCGTGTCCTATCTAACTTACCATGGAATAAAGGAAATTACATCATGTTTTTGAAGTGCCTGAAATGCTGTGAAATTGATGGCAACTTAGAGCTAGATTTTGCCTACAGCCAAGGAGCATTGGAATGTCTACCTTAAAGACCCTATTTGCCTTGCTGCACAAGGTTACATTTGATTGCTGTGTAGCCAATTTTTGTGATCATACAGGGTAGGAAAAAAAGAGATAGATGAGTACAGTAATATGAGCAGGTAGAAAATGTGCACTTGGAAGAGGGTATGTACTTTGATTTTTCTGTCTACCTTTCTATCTCAATAAATAGGATTGATTTCTTGGGCCTAGTAATGGGAGATGACTGTCATTAATTTAAGCTACAGTTTATGCCTGAAACTGCTTTTTACACATCTGAAACTGACTGCTTTATTTATTAACATATAATAAATGTCTCCAATAGATGTCTGTAATAGATGTCTCAAATATTCAGTATTAAAATGAAAATCATTATCACAAATTATTACCCAATACAGGTCTCAGCGCATGCACTCATATGCATGCAGAGCATAGAGTGATTCATATTTGCCCCTGTAGCAAAACACAAGACACCTCATTATTGACTGTGGAGTAAAAAAGTACATGTAGGAATTTGCCACATTACAGCTGCAACACCATGTATGATTATCTTCATTAATTTTTATAATTTTTTTGTGGGCCTAAGGCCATAAAGTTATGCTACTCTGCTTCAAGAGTGAATGATAAGTTGGCAGGTTTTTTTTAAGCATTTAGATACCTAAGCATGTAAATTAGTACCTACTGCTATCAAAACCATACAGAATCCTAAATGTCATTGATTCTTGTGAGGAATCAATGCCTAGGCTTCTCAACATTATAGTTGGATTCTAACTGAATCCTTAAGCACCTAAATGTCTTTGAAAGTCTGGCCTAAGGTCTCTAAAATTAGACTGCATTATTTGCTAATGCTATGCAGTGGTGTGAATAATCCAGATACATGCAATTTTTTGATGGCATGGTTTTATTTTCTTTGCACATTTACATCACTAATAATTCTGAAGGGTAACAACGTACAACAAGATATCTTCAGCGGCTATTCTAGAGTATTCTGTATGCTAATTATATCTACCACATTTTATTAAGATAAATTAATATTTACTAAGCTAGCTTTCTAAATTAAATTATTTAATTATTGTTTATGTGATTAAAAAAAAAAAATCACATTGTCAAGTAAAGAAAGATACTTTAGCAATCAAGTAAACTATACTAATAGCTGCTTTTCAGAAAGTTATTGCCATTGAGAACCATATCCTGTGATTTATTTTAGCAATAATATATTTTTTTAAGTTGGAAGATGAAGTATACTTTATCTACATTTGAAAAACACCTGCTTCTCAGTGATGAATGAAAATTCCCGCCAATCGAACACAGAAATCAGTTTGGAAGGCAACAGTATTTTTTTTTCCTTATTACAAATCTTTCCATGAGCAAACCCTCAGATTTTTTGTGTACTTTTATGTGTTTATGTAGTTTCTGGTTTTATTAAGTAAATGCTTAAAGATAACAGGTGGATTCATAATATTTTCATTATTAAATGACATTAAACGTCACTGACCTGCTCTCTCTTCCAAGATGAAGACTTATCTTCCTTACCTATCAGAAATGCAGACAGGGGGTTCAGCTTCTGATGCACACATGAACCCTTCTGGTTGTTTAAGTTAATAATCTGCACTGTTGCAATGTACCATGAGAATATTATGTAAGTAATATTAATACTTGCAGATGACATTATGGGTTATCATTATGAAGATGATTTTAATAATGTCTACATTAACATGAGTTCCAATGTTCATCAAGATTCCTTGTAGGGAATTAGAAGAGTTAGCTGACTTTTGTAAAAAATGTAAAATTTTTTTCGTAAAAATCTCAAATCTACCATGTGTTTTACCATCAATTAAAAAAAGAGAAAAAAAAACAAACTGGAAAATATAGCTACTTGAGTGTTCTTTTTCACTTGAACACTTATAAGCAAAACTCTTTTTTCTATAAAATTAATAATCATGACAGAAAAATTGAATACAAGTTGCATTCAGAGAAAAAAAGAAGAAACAAGTTGTTTTAAACTGCAATGAATTGTAAAGGAAAGACTTTGTAATAAACTGCAAATCTTTATGGGAACTAAAGAAATTATTCCTAATGATATGAGAAAAAATTTTTAAACAAAAGAAGTATTTCATTACTTTGGATAACACTGATGTTTGCCAGGAAAATAGTTGACACAAAATTGGTTTTAAGAGCACACAGATTCCCCTATTATTTTATCTTCCAAGGTTATATACTCATAAAAAACAATTATCATATCATTACTGTTGTTCTATAAAACTAATTTTCTATTTCAATACTAATGTGAACATACTTGAAAGGGATAGGGGAAATTCATGCATAATTTTCTTTAATGGTTTGAGTCTACCTTTCATAAAAAGTAATAAAGGCTGAAATAAAGGCACACAGAAGACCAAGTTTTCAGTACTGGTCTATGCTGTGAATAACATTATACAGTCATACTGAAGAGACCAGTTATAGTTTAATCTGAATATTTTTTAATATTTCAACTATTTCAATATAGATACATATGAAAAAAAAAAAGGTTTTGTTGATTTCTATTTAATACTATTCTGCTTCACCCTCAAATGCATTGACGTGCAAACACCAACACTTTTATATGTTTTTCTTTTATATAAAAGAGATTCAGAAAAAGTTGTTTTGAGGGGAAGCCTTTATCAGAATCAATTACAGTAGGAATCACATAGACCTTAGACATTTTGAGGAAATTACAATGGAATGGGGTGAATAAATAGAAGAACTGCAATCTTTTGGAGAGTGTTGAACTGATAGAAGGAACGTTATCATGGTTACCAGCACAGCTCACAACTGTTTGGTGCCTGCCTGCCTGCCTGAGTGAATCCACAGCACCAAGTGACAAACCAATGTTCCTTATAGGGTCGGTTCGGTGAGGTGAGTTGGGTACTTCAGAGAGAGATTTTTAAAAATATGTTAAACAGGAATCAAGTGAAAAGTCTGACAAGTCTCTCTTATGTCCCACCAAAACAGAAGGATCTACATTTCTATGCTTTTCATTAATAAATATTCATGTATTTTCTGCAGTAACTGCTCCCCAGACCCAGATGCGGTCATTAGATCAGCCAATGAACCCCAGATTCTTTCATATAAGTGCTGATTACTGAACTGAAGAATCAGGTTGTCTTTGGCAGCTCTCTTTAGCCTGGTCAATCTTTAGAAATTCCATGATCAGTTCTTAAGTCTTGGTAGGAGCATTGAGTGTGTCCAGAATAGTTAGGTGTAGCCCTGTGAGTAAGATAGTCTCCAGAGAGGTAAAAATATTTTGGTCACTTCAACAAAGGAATCTTTCATCTGACTAGAAATTACTGTAGAAAGAGGAAACAACTTTAAGGAAAATGGAAGGTGTTGCAAAAGAGGAATGCCTACCTTACTGACAAATCAAAGGATTCAGCATGAAATGGGTTTTGTGTTGTTCTTCTGTAACTAGAGCTGTTAACGTCAAGCTAACAAAATACTGAGTACCTGGGAGACTTAATTGTAAACCAAACTGCAACAGGACAGAACACTAAGTATACAGTAACTGAACAGGATTTTGAAGACAAATATTCTACTCAGTCACTGAAGTAATATTGTCTCCATGACAATTTGTCCAAAGTTACACGGAATATTTTTGAAAAAACAGGTAACAACATCTGTAGCTAAGCCCTTTCTGAGAACCTTACACCACCTGCCTCTGGTCTGGCAATTAAGTGAACCAGAAACTCTGTTCAGGAGCAACTTGATGCCAGCTCTTGTATTTCTCATGCATCTCCTCATTCATAGGTTTGCACAAACCATTACAGAGCCCAGTGAATAATTACTATTGAGTTATTTGGTAAAAATTGACAAATAAAATAGCATATTTTTTGTTAAAAAACAAAACAAACCAAAACACCACAAAAAAACCCCAACATAGATTGCCAAGATTTTCTTTTCCCTCTCCACATTAGAAATGTTATTCAGGAACATTTCAAAAGGCATCTATCAGAACACAATACTGCAAAAATTGCTCATTATTCAAATACATTTGAAGTTTTTCAAATTAATAATTTTGGAATTTTTAAATAGTTTCCCTTTTTTTTAGATTAATTTATTTAATTTTGGTTGACCTGAGACTGTATTGTTCAGCAAATAATCTACTATCCAGAAACGTCTTGCTCAGCCCTCTGCCAGCTGCACACTCTTCAATTTTCAAGCAGCTCTCTGTTTTCTGTCATTGTGAAGTGAAGAAGGGGGAAATGAAAGAAGAGATGACAGATTTATCATAATTTCTTGTGTATAATTGATCATTGTCAAAAATAATCTCTTTCATGAAACAGCAATGAGGTTAATGAGGTGTCTGCTGAAATCTCTGTTGTTGCTTTACTCATGACTTCTTTTCTCACTCTCACAGGTGCCGTTGCTGCTGCCCTTATCACCACCTGTAGTGTAGAAATGACAGACTCAACAGAGGCCATGGCAGAAGCATTGGCATGAAATGAGGTAGCAGCAGGAAAAATTGCAGTGTCAAGAAGCAGCAGTGAAAGGTGACAACAGAAATAGCACTTGTATATAGCCTATATGCTGGAAAATATGTTTAAATCCTAAAAGATTCCTCTGCAATTGTATTTCACTTAATTTTCATTAGTATGATTTTCTGGTGTTTAGAGTGTTTGTTTTGGTTGGTTTTTGGTTGGTTTTTCTTTTTTTTTTCATTTTGTTTGGTTTCTTTGTTTGTTTGGTTTTTATCAATTTGCAATATAAATCTTTGTATGCTGGAAAAATTTAGTGAGAAAATACTGGACTGCACACTTCATCTGTGTCACCAATGTCATCCCAATCTTCAA
>VWZY01013449.1:1280-35608 GCA_013399075.1 Chloroceryle aenea | reverse complement strand
TTTGTTTTTTTTCTGATGGTTGGACATGGTGATCTTAGAGGTCTTTTCTAACTGTGACAATTCTGTGCTTCTGTGTATGTGAGCCTGAAGTTTCAGCAGAGGTGATGAGAGAGACTGAGATTAAAGCAGGATAATCCCATTTTTCAGCCCCTGAAGGACAAAACACAAAATTTATTTCCTAAGTCTGACCTTCACTGGCAAAATACTGAGACTGAGAAAAGATGTAATTGTGTTGTGATATGTGTATTGTGAGATGTGCTTGGGATAAACTGTGTCCTAGATATGAAACTGCAGTGTGAGCCTAAGAGATGGGGAACTGATACCTAATGAGGATGAAAGCTGAAGTCTTTATACATGTATTACTTGGCAGAACAAAATGACAAAGGACAGAAATAAGGGGGAGCAAAAGAAATTATAATGAGGAACGCAGGCAAATGTGTTATTGTCAAAATTAGCCCGCTGACCTGCGAGTGGTGTATCAACAGATTAGCAAAATAAAATGAAATGCTCCCTAAAGTTGCATGCTTTAATAAACCTCAGTGCATCATAACCAGGTGAAGGCAGGTTGCATGTCTTGTATTGGTTAAGGCAGGGATGGCATCACTGATGTAGTGACTTCCTTTCATATCTGAAAAAAACCAATCCTTTATGATACTTCTTGAAGACATCTGCTCTTCCACTGTGCTTGCTGATGGAGTAACTTAGAAGAGAAGGTATGTTTCCAAAGTAACAATACAGTTCCTTAAATAACTGACAAATGCTAATAAATAAATACATACATAACGTTCTGTAATACACCTTTTAAATGTTTGTAAGAACCATGAGATATTTATAACCCAGTTGAAATACAAGAGGGGAGAAATCTGGAAAAAGAGAGAAATTGGAGAACATTGCTTCCTAATTTGGTTTTAGGGGCCCATGCTTCTCTCTGGTTGTTTTTTTTCTATCAGTGAAAGTAACACATCAGAAAGTTTTGGTCACAATAAATAGAAACAGCATATCAAAATCAGTTGAAATGTATTAGATGTTAGGACAGTTTAGGGGTGATAGACTGGCATTATTGGGATATCGTTGGAGTTTTTTTCCAAGGGCATCTGTGCATTCCCACTTAGGGGATCTGGTGCGGAGCTGTGAACTTATTCAAATGTTGTGGAGTTGCAAAGTCAGGCCTAAAATGCTGAGGTTGCTGAGATGGCTTTGATTTAACCTTTCTACAGGTATGATACATACAGCCGAAACCTCCAACTCTGGTATTTGTGAAATGCCAGACCTCCTTGTTTCTGACTTTTCCCTTGTTTTCCATCCCCTATATCTTGCCTCGTATTTTCTCTTCTTCCTGTCTGTTCCTATGCACATTCTCCTGGCTGCAATGTTATTTTTCTGTATCTATATGATCTCCTGTTCTTCTGTTTCTGTTCATGTGCACTCTTTCATATCTCTTTGTGCTCTTCTGTTATCTGCTCATCTATCCACTTCCCTTGCTGTTACTCTTTGACTCTTAGGACAGCAGTGTGCCTCTCTTTCACTGCTATGCTTTCCAGTCAGGCTTCATCTTCTTTGTCTGAGACCAGCAAGGGAAGCATAGAAAAAAAGACCTTTTTGACCTCAATTTCTGTGTCTGGGACTCCTCTGTTCACGAGAGATGTGCAGAGCCATTCAGAGCTAAGACCTACCCGAGTTCTGCATCCTCAGCTTGGGATATGCAGATTAAAACACCTTTTATGATATTTTTCTCTTGCAGTTGTCTAATGACTATGTGAGAGGTTTGGTTCTTTCTCACTGAAGATTTTTAGCTTCTCCTTTTGTGAAATGTGTGGGTTTTTTCTAGCTTTGGGTAGATCACCAACATTAAACATCTCAAGTATTATCCACAGTTATGGCCAGAGGTGGCAAAAATGCAGTTGGATAGAGTCTGGCAGAACATTTAATCTGCTGCTTTTCTTAAAGGTTTTTTCAGCCTAGATGGGTGCTGTGTCAGATTACCCGAGTGTGGAAAAGGTCATTTTGGTGCTCGTTGTATGAGTGTGATGTGGCTGGTCATGTGAAGAAGCACACAGATACATGCCACTTAGTGTGATGGGGCTGCCTGTATGTTGGTCAATCAACAGGAGAGGGGTTGTGACAGACTACCTGTCAGTGGTACACATGGCCCATCCCTGCTGAAAAAGATAATGTCCCCTTGAAGGTGGAAAATTTAAGCTTCTGTTCCCTTTCATGACTAGTGTCGTAGGCTCCTAGAGGTTTGTTGGGTTTTTTTTGGGTTTTTTTTTTTTTTGCTGAACTAAACTGGTAAGTGATAAATCATCTGTGTCTCTTTTATTATTTTTTTAAAGCTAGCTGACAGTTATTTCCTTCCTTCTTCTCTTTGAAGATCTGGACTCTTCTTTTGTAGTTGTTTGTTGAACTGTTGGCCCAAGGTCTAGTAGAGTTCTAAAACCTTTGCAGCTCTGTGGTTACAGAACATGTTATAAGATCTCAGGAACTGCGAACTCACGCCAGAAAGTAAACAGTTAGAACAGCAGCACAAAGAGTGGAGTTTTCTTTATTCTTCTGCACACTGATTGATGGTTGCCAAACATCCGCATCAGGTTTGGGGTCTGAATTGCTTGATCTTATGTTTGCAAGTTCAAACAGAAATTGTTCAGCCATCTAGGCTGAAGAAATCCTTAAGAAAAGCATAGGATGAAACATGTATGTGATTCCAGTTGTTCTCTTCGATGACCTTCTCATAGTGCTTCAAGCTTCTTCTTTGCTCATCACAAGTTACATCAAGAGTTTTGGTGAGTTTGAATTCCTCAAGCACAGGGAATCAGGAGACAGAGAAATGAAGCTAGACTGGCCTTGCAATCTTGCCTTGCTATTGGCTTTCAGAAACCCTATGTTTGATCCCAGAGAGGTTGTGGAGTCTTCTCCTCTAGAGACTTACAAGACCTGCCTGGATCTGTTCCTGTGTGGCCTGCCCTGGTGTTCCTGTGTTGGCAGGGGGGTTGGCCTCGCTGATCTCCAGAGGTCCCTTCCAACCCCTACCATTCTATGACCTTATTTGTCCTTTAATGTTTGGGGAACCATCTCTGGAGTTACTTTAGTTGGCAAAGGTAGCTACTGGTAGAGAGCATTCTGTGCATTATGCATGCAAGGTGCTGATTTATTGTCTATTATGAATCAGAGGATTTGTTTGAATTTCTTAAGATACTTCTGACTATCCCAGTCCAAATTAATATATAAGGACTTTACATAAGCACAAGCAGGAAGTGTTGAAAGAATATTGGTAAGGTTACAAAGTCAGTGCCTCAAAAGTTAGGAAATATTTGGATAGATACATGTAGCTTCTCCAACTTAAATTCCTTTCTTTTCTACAGATGCATAAGCCTGTAACAAACCATTGGAGTTGTGCTAAGGCATTCTGCCAGGGCTTCAGCTTTCTTGGCACGTGTAGTGATACTGGGCTACCAGCTTCTGTCCTCTTCTTGGAGAAGAGATGTCAATCACAAACAAGAACAACATATTTCCTGCAAAAGGGTGCTAGGCAAATTGGTGATCTCCTGTAGAGCACAGACCACATGTAGATTCTGTAGCAGATGTCAGTCCTGTGCCTTCACTGTTGTCTAAGATGGCAATAATTATCTCTGTTAGGCAACTGAATGCTACCCTTCATACCCATTTACTATCTTAGGACTTGAAACATGAGCTCAGATGCAGACACCAGCGGTGAGACACCTGATCTTAGGTCTTAATCTTAATCAATTCCTGCCCATAATGTCAGATGACCCAATCCTATCTTCAGGAGGTATAGGTTCTGTTTAACTTTTTGAAGGTGGGCAACTCTTCTCTCCATTCCCAACAATGCCATCTCATCCTGTGTCTTCAGCTACTCAACACTGTCTCTATCTCATGACTGCTTCTTCATCCATTTCCATTCTGTGGATGTCTGAGCTCAGTTTCAATCCCTTTGCCCAGCAAGTAGTAGATTCTGTCCTCTACTTCTCAGTCCCTTGCTCCTCTTGAGATATTTCCAGGCACTGTAGCTGCTTAGCAGCTAGTCTGGCCCAATTCTCTCCCATACTCCCCCTCTTCTGAGGATGTCAGTTGTTCAGTCCCACTGCTGCCAGTGTATAAAGTATCTGAATTCAGATGCAGGTTTTTTAAGAACAGAAATCTTTGCCTGATGAAGTCTGCCCTGACAAATCAAGACTTTTTGACCCAAACCAAGGAAGAGCTAGAAATTTCCCTGTAAAATTCACCAGAAAATTGTTTCTTATGCAGAAATACTGTATTTTCTGCAACATTTCTTAGAAATGGCTTAAATATTTTGGCTAAAGTTTTCCCAGCTAGTTCCTGTTTGGGGCAGATGTGGCTTTGGAAAATTTCTGCCCTCTCTCATTACAGTTTGGCAAGGCACAAAGGCAGCTTAAAACAGGTTGTTAAAATAGGAATTGCCAAATAGTACATTCATTTGCAATCCCTGTTTTGAGCATGTGGTTGTAGCTGAAGCCATATATCAAGTTTATGACTTTACAACTAGTTTTTTAAAGTATTAGAGCCCCTGACTTGCTGTGCAGCTTTCTGAGTAGCTGACACAGGAACCGCTTCTTAATGATTTTTATAAACTGAATAAATTTAGTAGTGGGCTAAGATTGCTATGGAGTGTTCTGTATTGTCCTGTTACCTCATTTCCTCCATGAAAAAAAGAGATTAATTTGGCCTGAGAGCTTAGTTTAAGCAGCTGAATGTTTGCGGTTACATCTGGAGGAACAAGCTGATCTAGTGGTTGCTTAGAACAACAAATTGTCTTAAAAAGATCTGCTTGCAATGGCACTTGTTGCCAGTGAGCATATTGTTGTGGGTGTATATACGTGTGTGAGAGATGGAAGCTTGAAGATCCATCCCTGAAGTGCTGTGCTTGCTTTTTTCTTCAGTATGAGTGACTCCAGCTCTTTCTAAGAGGTGCTCAGCTGTCAGCACTGGTATGGGCCATATCCAGAAGTTTCATGCTGGAAGGATCTATAGAACATTGCACCCTATACACAGAGACGCACAACTGTCCACAGCACGTTTCGTAGCTACGAACAGCAAGGCTTAGACCTGTCATGAGAACCAAAAGCTACCACCATAATGTGCTATGGGAAAGGGACTGGAATAATCAAAAGTGCTACCAGCTTTTTACTTTGAAATTTACTTTCCTGGCAGGAAGAATTTGTTAGATAGAAATCCCAGGTGGCCCTGGAAAAGCGAGCACACACAAAAAGATGAAAACCAACCAAACAAAGCACTTTCACACTGGTGCAGGAAGGAAGGAAGAAGAGGATATCCCTCCTGTCCCAAACCTTCCAATTTGTTTTAACTTTGAGCATGTGAATCACTACTGCTTCTGCCAGGGATCCCATATTCAGTCCATGCAGGAACATAACATTTGTGCTTTCAGTACGTGGAACTCAACCTGTAGCACAAAGTTAGATAAGCCTATTTATATTTGTAAAATGGAAGTGAGAAATAGATTCAGGAAGAAGTTTAGCCATGTAATATATTAGCAGATGCTGCTGGTGTTCAGTTTTCCCTGTATGGCTCTGAATCACTTGTCTGGGCAAGCCGTGCCTTGGAAGACCACAACTAAAATGTCACAGACAGATTAAGTAAAGGCTAAGAGACTTTGAGGGATACTGGCTGTGCTGGCTTTCAGCTGGGATGTAGTCTAGAGTCTGACATGAAACATCTGACATGACATCATTGACTGGAGTAGATATTGGACTTGGTTCTGGGGAAGGAAATTCCACCTTGGAATGCACTGCTAATGTGTCTGTGGTGGGAGGAAAAATAACAGACCTCGACATTCCTGTAGACGGCCATATAGCACCACACTGTGCTCCTGTCAGTGTTGGAAGTCACCCTGCGTCACTCCATGGGCAGGATGCCTGTGAGGAACAAGGTTGTACAGAAGAAGGGGAATAGTTATTATTCTTGCCTAAAAATAAACACAGTTTTAAGCTTCATATTACATTTAAATATAGTCTCAGTCAGTGGTCACTTCCTTCCATGACCTTGAAGTCTAGCATTTGAAATGGTGTTTTCCAGGCAGCTACAAGGGTTTAATTTTCTTCTCCTGGTTCCTTTCTGCTTCCCTTCCTCCTGCCTTTTCAGAAAATAAACCAAAATATCTATCAGCTCTGTATCTACTGATGCTTGAGATGCTTTCACTCTATTAGACAAAAGTCTGACTTCACAGTCTTCCTTCCAGAAGCAATGAAAGGTTATCTTGCAAAGTTCAAGTTTGAGACATTTTTCTTCTCATTTTCCCAGAAGCAGAGCCTGCTGACAGTGGAAATCTGCACTGAGGGTCCTAAGAGAGGTAATCAAGCTCTAACACCAAGGAATGAATTCTGTAGAGGAAAACCTTTTGTAAAAAGCTTTACCTGAGGTGGAAGACAGTTTATTACACATGCCTGTGTGCTGTCAGAGTTTCAGCAGGAGGTCCTCAGGGACCTCCTGCAACTTGTTAAACATTGGTATTGCAGGACCTTCAGAGTGAAAGGCTGAGGGACTGGGAAATTTGTTTTCAAAAGCTGCTTTGCAGTCAAGAAGAGAGGCCACGGTCCAGGAGAAACAAATATTTCAAGCTGTACATCGATGGAAATGTTTATTCTGTTTCAGTACATTATAACTGGTGGCATATTATGCCACTTCAAGTGCTAGCAGGGGGCGATCCTGGAGTATTTTGTAGCTCTGATTCCTGGTTGGTTTCTTTTGTTTGTTTTGGTGTTTGTTTTTTTTTTATTTTATTTTATTTTGTCATTTTTCTTTTGGTTTTGTTTGATTTTTTTTGTTTGTTTTGGTTTGTTTTTCCTTCCAAACACCTCATGCATTCCTGAAAAAAAAATGATGCTAATAATGCATACATTTAGTACTTAACATATTCTAAAATAAATAAAAGTCCCTTTTCAGAATATGAGGATGACTGTAGGGAAAGGTTATCTTTGGCAAGAGCACTGCAGAGGTGTCCAACAGCAAGGGCAAGATTGAAAGACTTTCTGGAGTGGTTTGCATGGCTTTCAGCTATTAGCTGTTTGTCGACCAAGATCCAAAGGTGCTGTTTGTCACACTTATTCCTGGTGTCCTGCCCAAATGCTCCCTTAGTTTTTCTGATGCCACCTATTTAGTGGCATGCTATCTTTATATCATAACAATACTTGTTAGTGTATAATGTTCTGTAAAAAAACAGTATGCACGTCTGAATAGCCTATCATCTAAAGAAGCCTCAAAGAACAACTAGGAAGGGGAGAAACAAGACGGGTGAAGAAAAAGATCCCATATACAGAAACACTTTGAGAACAGCCATGAATGAGTTTTCCTTTTCACGATGAACAGAGCTAAAGAAGAGTTGTGGTCGTGCCGCCTTCTTCTAAATTGATGCTCCTGCATTTTGTAAAAGTGGCTGCACAGCCTCAAGTGGAAAAGTGATTCTTGCTGATCAGTCAGTGCGAGTAAATAAAACCTGCCAAACTGAAGCACACTTCTGCTCAGGTCTACGTGGGCAGTCAGCTTAGAGATTGGGACTGGGACCCACATCCACCACCAGCTGCTTGCTCGTGTTTGAAAGTCTGTATAGACTCATAAATACTAGAAAAGGATGCAAAAGACATTTTATCAAACATAGAAGAAGAATATGCTTTAAATTACTGAACATGGGTCCAGAAACAGGATTTCAGCTTCCAACCTTCCAAACAGATGATCCTGCTGTTTGTGGGACTCATTCCTGTTCAGAAACTAATCTGGTGTTGACAGCTGGAGGGAAGCAGCTGGGCACTTGCAAGGGTGATTTCTATAAGCTCAGCAAGCTTTTAGACATATGTTCTTTAACACAGCACTGTAACATCCTTCTTAAAGAAATGATATAACCAAGTGGTATTTTGACATATGGAAATGGTCTTGCTAGGAGGTTTTCAACATGCAGTTGGATAAAGTGCTAGATCATCTCATCTAGGGTCCCTTTCCCACAAAAAGTTGAACCAAATGATCTTTTAAGGTCTCTTTCAACTTGGTCTATTCAATCGCTTGGGGAATGTTGGATCAAATTGCTTAATCTTGTAAACTGATAGAATATAATTTAGTATTCTGATTACAGCCTTGAGTATTTCTGTGGCATAGTTCTGGTTTTGGTTAGAAGTGATGATAGCTGTGAAAGTGGGACATCTCTGATAACTTCAGATTTTCTTTGGGGTGAGTTCTTTAGCTGTATTGCTTGATTTTGCTAAAGTGAGGTGTAGGTGTAGCTGGCCATGAATCTCGCATGTCTACAACCTAATAAGGACATTAAAATCCCACCCAGAACATTTTCAATGTTGGCACACCTTAAAATCACAAGTGCTGTGCTAGGAGAGTTAAAGTGTCAGGAAGATGCCCATAAAATAATCAGACTGGATTATGTATGTAGATAATGAGCAGTAGCTGTTGAGTAATTAATGATGTAAAAAAAAAATCTTGATGATCCTAGCGTTCCTTTTCAACCGTGATGTTTCTATGAGAGAAAAAATGGTGAAGCCTGAAATAAAGAACTCCTGGTGGGTAAATGAAAGAGACAACCCAGTAATGTTGGTAGGTTATCTGCCAGTTCACATAAACTGGTAGAGACATCACAAATTTGACGCAATAAACAATGAATGACAGGTAAATAAACACCAAGAATGTTAAAAAGATTTAGACCAATGATTGAAAATGCTGCTGGTGCCCCAGCTCATTTGAAAGGTTTTCCTAAGACATTTTTTTTTTTCTTCACACATAGGCACAGCTCCGCAGAAAGATTCTGAAAGCACAATTATTAATACCATGGTGTGTCCCTTCCTTAGGTAGGGGGACAGGATTAGAACCAGCAGAGGAGCTCGGTGACTACAGCCAGTGATGTGTTTGGCCAGTTTGCTGAACATGGCAGATGTGGGGCTTGTGGTGCTGCCTCCAGTTGAGACTGAGGTGTTTGGAGCATGTCTGGAAGCCCAAGTGTCTGTGGAAGAGGACTTCAGTGTGAGGAGTCAAACAAGTGATGCTGAGTTTGAGGGTTGTAGCTGTTGCTGCTGTTTTATTTGTGGGTTTAGGCCAATATTGTATCAAATGTACGAAATTTTCTTCCAGTTTTATGAAGATGCTCAGTGTTAAAAATAAAATTGGATTCTTTTTAAACAACCTTGCCAAGATCTGATTGACAAGAGAGACCTGTCAGTGTTCTGCAGGCTCCAGCCTTTGGCGCTTGCTGGAATTTATCCAAGTGGTGGTTGGGAATAGAACATAGACACCCTGCCAGCCTCAACCACAAAGCCATCTTTCATCACTTAGAATATAGACGAAACAGGAGGTATGGACCATGAGAGGTGGGAAGATCTACAAATATTCACACTAGCTTTTATATATGTATGTATATATGTGTATAGTTTCAGACAGGTGTATTCACACACACGGATCAGCCTGTGTACCATTGACTGTGATGTATTGGCATGAGTAAGATGAATCCAGTGACAGATTACAACCTTTTCTTTCTAGTATATAAAGATTACAGCATTTAAAAGACTTTCCCTTTTAATGAACATTTTAAGTGACAAAAAAAAACTGTTTAAAAATATATACCTTAGTGATTGCTTTGTGTGCAATGCTGTCTTGCCTTTAAAAAAAAACAAACCAACAAAACCAAACAAAAAAATCCAAACCAAACCCACAACGCTAACGAAGCAGACATAAGCTTTTCTTCTGCAATGATCATTTGTACTTGTATTTGGCATTTAAAACTTTGTTGATTTGTTGGGGTCTTTAAAATCTTCTCTTTAGGCAAATTTTGTTTCTAGGATGTATTTAAAGTGCTGCCGTCTGTGATTTGAGGCTTGGAGAGCATGCTTTTCTTTGCAGTGTGGGTATTTTACTTTTTAATTTTTTTTTAATTATTATTGATGTGGTAAAACTAGGAAGGAAAACCTAAACTCTGTGTGCCTTTTTTTTTTTTTTACATTGTTTTGTTTTATTTCTTGTAAATAAGTCCCTGCAGTGGAAATCAAACATTTAGTCTTACAATAACTGCACTCTTACCAGGTATGTCCTATACTCAGAATTGCTGTTTGCAAGCTTCTGCCCGTTAAATAAATGCTGACCTTTTGTCATAAGTGGCATTGTTGAGAGCTTGTTACCACAGGGCTTCCACTGTGCCAGTGGATGCCACAGTAAAACAGCAGGACTTCGGCTCCAAGCATCTTGTACCCTTTTGGGGAGGGAGCATGGCTCTGATGAGAGGTCCCTGTTCTCCAGCATCAGCAGAGGGGAGACAGGTGCCCCAGCCTCAGGTCCTTTCCCATGTGGCTGCTCTCCTGACAGCCCCAGCCAGGATGCTGGAGCATCCTTCCTCAGGAGCTGGACAGCCCATGGGTGTTGTGGCAGCAGATGGAACAGCCTGGCTCTCAGGTAGATGGTCCAGCTGTATTCCAAAAATCCCTGCAACCATCTGTAGTTGGAGTCTGTCTGCTCTTTCTGATAGGAACCAGTATATTATTGTGGACATCATCCCTGCTCCTGAAGTGGTCATGTCAGTCTACAAATGTTCGTGTTGCTCATACCCATTACTTTCAGCCCCATCCACTGCATGTCTCTAAATGAAGATGAGTGGGTAAACTGGGTTAATTTACTTTCATTAAGCTGACAAATACATTTATTGCATTCTTTATGTTGAACTGTGACTCTGTGTCAGGTTTCTGCAATATATTTATTTAAAAGTGTTTCTTTTCTGGCAATGCTGACCTACTTTAAATGCTGTGTGATGCTGTTACCTCGAGATATATTTTTTTTTTAGCAGCCAGTTAATACTAGCAGAGATTTTTGTACTTCAGCTTCTAAACCTTTGATGACATTTTAGCTGCTCATTACTATATGTAGGCAGCCACTTTATCCTTTCCTAGGTGGGCTCTTGCTACAATCCACAGTTAATGGTTACTATTTATTGCTACTTTAAACCTTTGTGCCGCAAAGTTGCTACGTGCTCATAGTGCCTTAGAATACCCAGAATCCTCACCACGAAGAACATACCGTCCCTAGCCAGGCTGTGCAAATGAGGGAGTACGTGGGCAATTCTCCTGTGCCCTGGAGTCATGGGGACAACTTAGATGAAATAGCTTAATGTCCAGCATGACTGAGTCCTAAGATGGGTTACAAACAGTCATGAGGTTCAAAGAAAATAAAGCATGCTGTGGAGAGTGTAAGACTATCTTAATTCCTGGATAGCTCTGCTGTGTTGTTATTGTAATGGGATGTTTTCTTTTGGGTAAATAATTAGTGCTCTCCAGAGAGACACAGAAGTGCTGTAGCATTGTAGGTATTCCGTCACACACTCTGTGCCAGGCTTAAAATAATACAGACACTTCAGGTGCAGGTAGTTTTTTGTAGAGCTAATCACCATAACCTTTTTCTCCTTGCTGCCTCATTGTTCCACCCCATTTCCCCAGCTGTTTTGGCACTGACTCTCCTATACCCATTGCTCCTGCAGCTCCCAAGAGCAGTGTGTTGTTGAGAAAGCGTGAAGCAGCCCAAAGGCAGAGGGATCAAAGAGGCAGCAGCAGATCTGAAGCATCACTATTCATCTGTGCTGCTGTTGCTGTGTCCTCATGGAAGTGCTGGTCCTTAGTGGTCCACTCTGGGACTAGTGAAGCTGAAAAGTCATATTGCAGAGTATATATTTTCACAGATCCTGTTAAAGAGCTTTGGGTATGCACACAGATGTACAAGGATTTTATACTAAAGCCTGTGATTGGAACTCTTACTCCACCAGTTCCTACTCCCATGGGGTGCAGCACTTTCTAGGTGCTGCAAAATTGCTGCTCTTCTGTTTTCGTGTGGGATTATTTCTGTCCCACAAATGGTGTTTCTCAGCCAAGCCCTTAAGGTATACACTAAAAGCAGGGTAAGACCAATCTCCTGTCTTTTAGGACTTTTAAAATTCAGTGCCTTTGTTAGAGAAGGAAAGCACTGGTCTCTCTGAGCTGGCCCATGGGGTGTAACTCAGGTCACAACCCTTGAGTTTTGCACGATTCTGATTCAAAACCTCCCAGAGCAACCCAACCCTTCTGCCTGCTTCAGGCACGGCTGAATGAGGGATGACTGTGTCTCCAACATTAATTTTGTCCTCTGATATATTTGTCCTCAGGGAGCAGGAAATCTCTGAGGGACTTCTCCCTCAACATAGAGTATTACAGTCCAGAGTGTCAGTCCTTCTCTCCATGAGTTATGGAACACCATGTCCCAGTTCAACCCTCATAATTCTCCCGTCGTTTGGAGACCTCTTCTTACCCCAGACACAGCACAGCTCTGCACCAGCTGCCTTCTCCCTACCATGGTACAGGAAGGAGGCTGCACCTGCCAGTCTGTGTAGCTCTAGATGAGGGGACAAGGTGGGAAATGTGATGGGAAGGGTCTGCAGAGCACAAGGCTGCTATTGTGCAACCTCCAATATAGTCATTGTAGGAACACCTAATAATTTCACTATCATTTGCATTTGGGTATGTATGAAAATACAGACGCTTTAGTCCTGCTGAAGAGCTACATGTATTAAATTGAGCATGTTTTGGTACCTGAGCTGGCTGAGGAATGTCTGGCACAGTGTGCTCCATCTTCATTGCAGAGGCTTGTGACATGCTGCCTTCCCTAGGAGAAATGGGCACTTACCCCTGGGGTTTGGTGTTTCTCACATGGATGCTCTCCTGGCTTGTCAACAGCAAGTCAGAAATCCCAGCTATTTCATTCATTGCTTGGTAGATCGTGCTGAAAAATTGCAAAAAACCCGTGACTGTTTGAGATGAATAAAGGAATAAATTGTGGATTTTGTTTTTCATGGGATATTTTTCCCCACTCCTTTCTCTATTTTTCACTGTCTCCACCACCCTGATTTCCACTTTTGCCTGGTTTGGGGGGGTGGACTCCACAGTTCACTACCACTTATTCTTGGGGCTTAATTCTTCTTTTTTCTTGTACTCCCTTTTCCAGCCCTTGCAGATCAGAGCAACCATCAACTCTTGAGAGGCTACATTGGATGTCTTACTAAGAGTTGGTGTGGTTTCTGGTGCAGCTCAGGAATTTTTTCTCCCCATTTTATCTTTCCCTTGGGCTCTGCTGATCTCCCAGCTGGTGCTGTGGTGTTTCCTGCCTTTCAAGGAATTGCTTCTCTCACCCAGGCATCCCCCAACTGGGTTGGCTTCTCTCCTGCCAGATGCTGTGGTTCACATCTGCATTGCATGTCATTTCTGGTTGCTGCTTCCTGTGCTCAGTAGGAGTGAGGATAAGAATATGGTGACTGTATTCTTGTGAAAATATGCAAAATCTTTCTTGCTTACACGGTGACAAATGCCCTGCCATGCAGAGTGTTGGCTCACCGTGTGCTGTGGTAATCTCTATATGCTGCTGTCTTCTAAAGTGGTGTCTTCACAGGTACTAGCTCTATTGATTTCAAGGGTCTACTTGCCCAGTAAGAACAAGGAAACTATAATGGAAGCAGGCCCTATGAACTCACCTGCTTTATATAGTTCCTACAAAACCACTGTTTTGTTTTGGTTTTTTTTTTTTGAAAATTATAGAATATAAATAACACCAACTAATAGCCAGCTATTTTCATTCTCCTCTGGGAAACTCTGTAAGGTTGCATTACTGCCAGGTTGAAATTTATGATGCTTTAGGCTTGTACTTGGACCAAAAAGATGAAATAGAGTTAGTGTTTTGGAACAGCTCAAGGGAATTGTGCAGGCATTGTGTGCAAGAGGATCTAAAGATGGTTGAGGGTCTGGCTCTGAATTTTTGCAAACCAGAATTGTCAAACTCTCCAAATGGAGAAAGGAGATTCATCTGGTACAACACTGACTCTGCTTCAGTTGAACAAGTAGTTTTGTAGCTTTACCCTGGTGAAAATATGATAGTTATGAGTCTGCTTGCCTTATACTTTGGTCTTTGGGCCGTGACTGTGTGATTCACCATGAAACACCCAAGTGGGTTCTGGTGATTTTTCTCCCCCAGCATGACTGCCTGGTAAAGTGTGAAAACCATACTGCCAGTCCAAATCTGGGAGTGATCTAGAAGTGCGAAAAAGTGATTTTTTTTTTTTCTAAAGACATATGTTTATAAAATGCATAGTGACAGCTGAGCTTGAAATGCAAAGACTTTATGAACTTGGAAAAAAAAATTAAATCTGACAAATTTATTTGCATGGGATGTTTTTCTTGCACCATCTTGTGCAAGATGTTGTGCACTAACTTACTGCTGTGTTTTTTGTCACCGAGACTGCTGCATTTCAGTCCTGAGCTTCAGCATCCCTGATCAGAGCACGTGCACTTGAAATCCCCATTTGAAGCCAGGTACCTATTCAAAAATCAGGTTGGTGGTTTTTTAGATCTTCACTAGTTGCCTAGCCAGCCACATCTGAGCACACCTATTTGAAGTGGGAATATTTTAGTCATAAGAGAGGTTTTAATTAACAAAGAATATATAAATATTTACATTAATGTGGTTTTGACACCTCAGACCTGTAAATTCAAGAATACCTTGGCCTTCTTTGTCAGGACACATCAACACAAATGTGAGTAGCCATTAAATAATGGTAAGAAATTATAACAATAACCCCACCACCACCACCTCTTTTTCATCCCAGAAGGATGAAAGAAAATGGCACATTATTCAGTGTTTTTCGTGGGTGTCAGAAACTGGACAGAAACCAAAAACTAGTTCAGCAAATATTTATGAAATGAAATCTAAACCATTAACTGTTCTGCTTATCAGAGATGTAGTTGTGCAATCTGCTTCTCCTGCTTCATACTCCTTATCCAAAGTTAGTGGAGGAAAAGGCAGATTTTCAAGGTAGAATTTGTGCCAAATGAGACTTTGAGACCAGAAGCTGTTTTGAAGATTAATTTTTTCAAAAAACAATCACATTAATAGGTCTGGCTGATTCTTGAAATTGGCTACATCAAACTGATCCCCGTGAGCGATTTGAAAAGGATGATTTAGGGATGGGACACTTTCCTGGCTGTTAGTACCTCTTTTATTTGATCTGATCTCTAATCAGAATAATCCTTTTGCATTAGCTGTATGGGGAAGCGTTTGAGCTGGAGCTTGCTTTGCAGTCTGGCTTGCAGGAGAAACATTTTTATCCCAAGACTAATCCAATCTTTGCCCTCTTTAGCCCAGCCACAGATGCCTTCCCTTCTCCTACAGCTCAAGTAGGAGAGATGCAAATGTATTATGCTTGCTCCAGCTGGTTGACTGCTTTCTCTGGTACCCCTGAAATAGAATTTAAGAGGAAACTTCTTTATTTTCCTGAACTATTTGTATATTCTGCATGCATAAGTACTCATTTAGCTGGGGATAAACCGTGTAAATGCTGAATATTTGTACATTTCTGTATTAAAAAAGGCTGTCACTAAACTTGTCTTAAAATGGTTTGAGTAAGAGCTGCCATTCGCAAGTGACCAGTATGTACCATTTTGGTGTTTCTTGCTTGTTTATCAGGTGCACTTAGCACACCAAGGGAAGGGAAGGCAGAGGCCATTTCCTAGGACACACTTGCCACCCAGCATATGAGGGGCATCAGGTGGACCTCATCTCTTTTGTTGCTGAAGAAAAACCCCTTCCTGGCTTCAGTGATATTTATTATTTGGTTTAGAAAGAATTAAAGGTGGTGTGGTTGCACCCAGTTACAAAAGGGTGCGGGGTTCTGCAGTGAATGGAATGAATAGACCAAGAGTGCTATGTAAGCCAAGCCCACCTCACTGTAATGATTTAGAGACTGTAGCCATTAATTAAAGCAATGCCTCCATGTAAAAGAGTATTGTAATTAATCATAACAAATGTTAATAGGAAATGGACAAAAATGGATTGGCAGTGCTTCATGGCTCACGATTTGGCCACCTGTTTCTCCAGAGGGCTGTCAGTTCATTGCATGAGTATTTTGATGCCTTTTGTTAAAATATTGGAAGCTGCAGAGATAATCTTGCTGTGTTTTGCCTTCATGTTAGCTTTGTTCTCATCTTTGACAGCTTTTGATGGTGTCGTGGCCAAGGATATGGCCCTAAGGCCTGGGGGGTGATTTGTTTGCCAGTAAAGGA
Organism: Chloroceryle aenea; assembly: GCA_013399075.1. Taxonomy (NCBI): domain Eukaryota; kingdom Metazoa; phylum Chordata; class Aves; order Coraciiformes; family Cerylidae; genus Chloroceryle; species Chloroceryle aenea. The sequence goes on along the minus strand of VWZY01013449.1, from coordinate 19,508 downwards.
CACTGAGATTGGTTGGTGGAGTAATCAAAGCTGAAAGGGATTATAAAAGGGGACTTGTCAAATAAGTCTTGATAAAGAAGAAAACTCAGATCCCCCACCATCCTTCAGCTCCTACAGGGAGAGTTTGCGTTGCTCTTCTCACGTGATACCCTTTCAGAATCTCTATTATCTTTATTTTTAGTGATAACATTATACTTTGTGCTTGGACACTATTTCCCAGTGAGGTCTTTATAATTAATTACAAAGTCAATTAAGTCTCCCCCTGTTCATGCTGCAAATGAGAAAACTTAAGCCCAGAGAAATAATGTGACTTCAGTACAGCTGCAAAGTGGACTCATAGCTAAGTGGGGATGGTGCTAATAGGGCTATTCTGGTGCAGCAGGTCCTCCAGCAGCTGAAAACGCATCCTCTGCCCCATGCTGCCTGCCCCCGAGTATCAGGTATTGATGCAGACGCAGCCTCAGTTGTCTGAAACTTCTGCTATTGGAAATGACACCTTTTCAATTTTTTTATTTTATTTTTTTCCTCTCTTCTGCTCCCATTAAAATCCTCTGCAGTTCTTTGGACTCTCCCAACTTCCCTGGTGTACCCACATCACTGAGCTAACGCACCCGCTCCAGCGCTTAATCACCTGCTCGTAGCGTCCGCCACGCCGGGGTCCGGGTGGCAGGTTGCTGCAGTCGGGTAATCCAATCCTGCCATGCCTAAAGCATTTCTGGCAGGGAGCCTGCAGCGAGGGAGCAAAGCGTCGCCTGCCTTCTCCTCCTGCATTACCTACCGCTCCTGCCACCCTCTCGCAGCAGCGCGGTGATGGGAAGGAGGAACACACCCAGCCCTGGTCCCCATCTGTTGCAGCATCGGCTTCAGTAGCAGAGCCCGAGATGTTTCAATGCGCTTGCCTTTAGGGAAAAGCTTTGCATGCAGTTCTTCAATGGACGTTTCCAGCCAGACTGCAGGATTTTTCAGAGCTGTAAGTGGGAACAGGGCTGGATTGTCTGTGGGTTTCTTTGCACAGGATTATTTTTTTCTTTTTTCAGTATTTATCTTAGCAGGGGGAAATATATTTTTGCATATTTAGGTGGACACTCGAGTGCACTGCAGGACTCTGCCAAGGGACAGGCATTCTTCAGACTGTGGAAGAAATGCATGGTTCTGGGGTATTTGGGGATTTTTTTCCATCGTGTTTTGTCTCTTTTGTATGCCTGACTGGCACGGGGTTGTTGTCCTGTTTTTAGAGCATTTAATTACAATAGATACTCCAAGGCTGAACAAAATGTTCTCTTATCTAGCTAAAGAATGTAACTTGCGTTTGGGTTTTGTTGGGTTTTTTTTGGTGGTGGTGGTTTTAGGTTGTTTTTCTTGCATAACTTTTCCTTAGTGTTTTGGAAAGAGAGATTATCTTTTGGGGGGTATTTATTTAATTTCAGCCTAAAACCATCTGGTCTCTGCATCCTGCAATGCCTGTTTTCTTCTACTGCTCATCTCAGAGCAGCCTGAACTGCTGGGCAACTAATTGCCATGACTAGTCATTGCAAACCCCAAATCGCAGGGGTTTGGGAACTCCGGTTTTGCTTATTGATTTTAATTTGATGTTTGATGAGGTTTGTCAGGATAAAGAGGTGTGTTACAGGTTTCATGCATTCCTCCTGCATTTTTCCCTTTCTGCTACCAGAATTAATGCTGAGCACAAGCACAAGCAATTTGTGCTGCAATTAATGGACCTATGAGATAATGAATGTCCAATAACAACGAGGCTGACTCTTTCCTGGCATCCGACTCAAAGCGTGAAGGGTTTTAAAGGTGTTCCGTTAGCGGGGTGATGGGAGGGGTTTGGTGAATAGCAACTGAAATTTATTCTAGTATAAGACACAGAGTGTTTTGCCAGCATCTTGTGTGTATTGCTTGTTGGTAATTGTGTTTTAGCTGCTGTTAGAAGCCCCAGGAGAGATTAGGGTACCTGTCTTTGGGGAGAAATTTCACCCTCAGCTCTATTCTCTGTATGGGCTGAAGAGTTGGGAGTCTACGAGAGGCTGGAAAGAAGAGGCTGTGCTGACTTTGAGCAGCCCTGGGAGGTGAAAGAAACCTGAAGTTGCTGAAATTGGGAATCTTGGGAGCAGGAGCATCTATCAGAAGAGGGAATGATGGGCAGGAGGATGAAATGGATCCTGCTGACATGGGGCCAGCCTTTGATCCAAAGGGAGGCAGTGGGAAACCAAGCAAAAGAGGACTCCGTGGCTCTTCAATTTAGTCCATATTTACTACTGGGAGTGGAATACTAATATATTTATTTTGAAAATTTCCAGTTCGAAATAAACACAAAAAGCCTTCTCCCAAAACCAACCCCGTCAATCTATACTAGGATGTTTTACACTCATCATGAAGAAATTAGGAAAATTAAAAGCAGTATTATTGAAAACCTTTAAGGGCAAACCACAGAGTTGGTGGAAATCACCTGTAGCCAGTTTGCTTCAGGCAGCAAACAGCCCCTGGTTTCCCATCAGGAGGAGAAAATCCCTGTGTCATTTCAGGCCGTTTGGCCACCCAAGTAAGTCCAGTGGCAAGCTGATTTGGAGCCAAGAAATATTTAATCATCTTAAATTTAAAAGAAATGGCAGTTAAAAAAACCTGTAAGAGCTTGTTATCATATCTGTATGCAGACATTATATGATTAGATGTGTTTGCCATATATATTCATCTCTGTGAGAGCATGTTTTATATGTGTGGTAAAAAAATTTAAAAATGATGCCCTGTGAGGTGAGCTCTAGCACATCTACATCTGGTGAAGTCTGTTTCTTTTTCTCACTTTAGGTGCTAATGATTTTGCTTTTAGAACAGATTTCTATTTTGATAGATTTTATCATCTTGCTCTGATGTAAGAAATGCTTTTCTGATAGGTATTTTATGACTTTTAGTATCTGTCTCTAGTTTTAAGTCCATTTCTAATAGACCTCAAAATAAATGCTAATAAAACTTGGATTTAAATGCACACTCCTCGTTGTACAGCTATTCATTAGGTAGAAATTAACGTTCTTAATGACAAAAAAATAACCTGTACTTTTGGGGCCATATTACTGGCATGAATTTGGCAGTGAGGAAAAAATTCAGTATTGTTCCATGAAAATAAAAAGCAAAGCAAGAATCATTAAAAAAATTAATCAGAATTTCCTGCTTGTGGATTCAATTCACCTTGAGGGGAAAAAAAAAAAGGTTTGGTTGTCTTTTCCTTAGTTTTGTTTCCTGCCTGGGTGCTTGTTTGTTTCGTGGGAGGTTTTTGGTGACTCTCCTTGGCACGGTGGGGGTCTGTACTGGGGTGAGCTGCAGGCAGAGGCTCTCCCTGCACCTTGGTTTGGTAATTCCAGTGTGAGATTTATTAATTTTTTTTGTGACAAATGGGTTTGGACTGTCTGCCACATGGCTTGGAGCAACAGCCAGTTATAAAATGGCCTCTACTGCGCCAGGCTCGTACTCTGCCCATCTGTCACCGTGTCCAGGGTGTCTTGCTAACTTGAAAATGTTTCCCCCACTCTCCAAGCAAGATTGAATGTTCTTGACACATCTTGATGCACAAACCTCCTGCCAAATCAGATATGCCTGTTGCAGCTCACTAGTGTCTGCTGGGTTTTAAAACTCTTTCATAGGACAGAAATTACTTTTGGCAACATGTGTATGTAGGTATCAAGCTTAAGTTTTCAGTTGGATTTACCTGAATGTGTGTTTGTCTTTTCTTCACAACATTTTCAGATAAGTTCATTGTAATTGTGATGCTTAAATAGGCACATGAAGAATAAGCCTCTTATCCAGAAATTAATTTGGCTTATTTGTAAGTTGTTGAGGTTGGTTGGTTTGTTTGTTTTGTGGTTTGTTGTCTGTTTGTTTGTTTTTCTCTGCACTGGATCTAAACTAGGAATACTTTCTGGAAAAAAAGTAGATACCAGTGAAAGCCACAGCCTTTGAAAGAAGCTAATTATTTTTTTTGTGAAATATCTGCTGTAAAATTTTAGCATTTCGTGTACAATAATTAGAAAAAAAACCTCAGCGTGTCTTATTTTTGTCTTTCCATTTCCATATAAGGATTATTTCCAAACTGGACCCACTGTGAAAACTTGTTTTCAGTGATGGCTTTTTCAAGTGAGAGTGAGTAATCCCTCCGTTGTCTTCTTCCATTTGTCTCATTGTTCACAAGATTTTCCAGATGGGTAAATATTTTATCCATCTTTCTTCCAGAGATGATCACTGGTGTCTTCTAACACCTTTTTTCTGAGCTGTGATGCTTTTTGAAGCACATCCCTTGAGACAGCCTTAATGAGCAGCCAGGGTTTAACGTGAAGAAGCCTACAAGTACAAGATGTGCTATCCCTTGGACATCTCCATTAGATCGTGTTGGTTCTTTTAGCAAACATGCTTTTCTAGGAGGTTGTAGAGCTGGCCTGTTTTCTTTATATTGAAATTCTAGTTGGTTCTACTGGAAATAGTGGCTCCTTCATTTTTTTTCCAGTGGGTACTCACCCCATCAAAGGGTTAACCCCGTTTTCTAGACAGCAGCCAAAGCTGTGTAAAGAAAATGTACTTCTTAGTAACACTTAGAAATGCCAACAGATCTTAGAACCTCGCTGTGATACCCATTGTATGGATGCCTAGAGCGTGTCTAGACTGCAAGCAAAGATGTGATTAAGGCTGGGTTTAAATTAGCTCGGCTGAGTCCTGACAGCCCTACAACGGCGGGAGCGAGGAGCTCCAAGCGAGCTAAACTGCCGGAGTGTTTACTCAGCCTCCCGCGGGGGTTCTGCAGCCTGTGCTAACCCGGGTGTTGTCATGGCTACACTTCTGCCGGTGCTGTGTGGAGCAGGGTGAGAGTGAGCTGCTCTACAACACGCGTACAATTGCCGTGTAGACAGGCCCGTAGTAAGATGCGATCCCTTGTCTAGACAGCTTGCTTTTTAAATAGAGGGCGGGAAAAGGAAAATCAGTGATTTTATTCACACTTTATAGGTGGTAAAGAGGGAAAGGTAAGAGGTAGGGTTCATTTATCCTATATTGAAGCATCCAAAGTTTAAGCAAATTGTCCAGCCTCTCCCATACCAGGGGAATGTGTGCAAACTGCCCACTGGAGCTGCTGGCTTTTTCCTGCTCTCTAGGATGGACACAAAGCGTAGGGTAGATGACTAGTGTTTGGATGGCTGAAGTTAGGTGACAAATATCCCATCCTTGATGCCTTCCCATAAGTAAACCAGAAAGCCAGAGCACTCAGTGAAAGTCTCGTTGCTTAAGTCCATCTGTGAAGCTGTTGTGGACTGGATATGGAGTTTGTAAAGCAGAGGATTCCCATGGAATGAAGGATGTAATATAATTTATTAGTGTTGCATGGCACCACTAGCTAGACAAAATAATGTTAGTAAATCTTATCGTGTCTCGGGTCGAAGCTGGAAGGGACCTGGAAGATGTACAAGCTGGATTTAGGGCAGAGTACTGTACTATGAATGTGATAAAATTTTCTATATTATCTCTGAGAATTTCAGCTTTCTTTTCTCCTTGATGGCTTTTTATGTTGCCAGATACAGAAAAATGCACCTTTAATTAAGGAGTTCAGAAGGTGAAGAATAAAGACATTGTCTTTTGGGGAAAAGAAAAAAAAACATATTTTAGCCTATGAAGTGAAGCATATTTCATATATTGATCTTTTTATACATGTAGTGCTAAAACTGTAAGAAAAGCTGCAGCAAAGTGACTGTAAACTTTGTAGACATTAAATTGTTCTCTGCAGCTGCAGACTGACATTGGAAAATGTGCCAGAAAGCATCAAGAGGGGAATTTTCCCTTGTCATGGGCTCCATGTGTTGTCCTCTTTGACCTTCCATTCAGGTCTTCAGAACAGCACGCACAGAGTCATCCTGTTCTTTTTTTCCTTGCTGAATTTCCAGTTTGCTTCTAATTTATTATTTTTTTTAATTGAGGGACTACTTGGTCAGAGCAGGTCCCTCACTTGCCTGGCTTTCCAGCTATAAGCTTTCTTCTAATTGTTGAGATTATTCACGGTTATTAACTGAGAAGAATGTAATGAGGAGGCAACAGACAGATGTCTTCCTAAACGCAGTGAACTGGAAAAAATAGTTGCAGTTCAAGTATTTGTGGCAGAGATTTTCTGCCTGGTGTGAATGTCACCTTTTTAAGTCATATATATGCCAGGGAGAACCTTCTCGGATAAGGCCATCAGCTGGAGGTTTTCAGTTCCAATTTTGTTTTCTTCTACTTTCCTTGAGGAAATGTGGGGTTTTTTTAAGAAATTTGGCCAATAGAGAATGGGGAAACACATAAAAATTACAAAACACGGTGACTTTTAGAGTAGCTGAAGTGCTTGGAATCCCCATCAGATTGCCCCCACGCTGCAGCATCTCGAGTGGTTTTAGTACATTATGGCAAAATCATCTTTTGTTTCCTGTCATTCTGCTGTTTCACTGTGGCTGAAGTTGTGTTTTATAGCAAATGCCTGCTTTTCTCTGCAAATACATTGGGATCCTGTATCTTGTTTGTGTGAGACAACTATTTAAGTATTGGAAAGCAATTCTGTTGGCACTAAGTGCTATCTGAAGGGTAGCACTTCCACTCTCCTGCAGTCCTTCCCTATAGTTCATGTCTCTCTTCTTGTTCTTTAATTCCCTCATCACTCATCTGATCACATTTTCCAAGTCTGAGGCATGTTATTTTCTGGTTTCACCTTGTGTCTTAGCTTTGGGTGCTTCTTGGAGGAAATATCTCACCAGAGAAAGGCTGCCTTCAGCCGAGCACCCAGGAATAGCATTTAATAATAGGTTTGTGTGTGGATCGTGGTGTCGCAGGGAATACTGAGAATATTTTTTCCTCCCTGACTTGCATTCTCTGCTGTTCTCTCACTTTCTCTCTCTCTCCCTTTTTTTTTTTTAAGTGACATTTTGTTATTTACACGTTTGCTAGGTTGTCCATCTGCCGTTGTAATAAACATGCTGCCAGTCACCGTGCTGTGTGGTTTGTGGTGTGAAGGAGCTGACAAACCAGGCTGTTGTGAGCATGGAAATTGTGTTCAGGCTTTGTCAGAGTGCCCGTTACGATGGACTGGGATTTACTAATGAGGTGGAGAGCAGTACCCTTAATCATGGCGTTTCCATACAGCCCTGACCTCTCTGGACATTAGAAACATTATGGTGCTCCAGGCAGAACTGAGTGTGTCCCACCCCAGGCTATCTGTGCTCAGCTCATCTGCAAAGGCTGAGTCACCAAGAAGATAACGGTGGTGTTCCCTGGCAGGAGAGCACCAGGCTTGAGAGAAAATCTCATTTTTTTCCATGAGCAGTGTAGGAATGTGTTCTAGTGATTTTAGTCGAAGATTGAGAACAAAACAAAACAAAAAATCCAGAGTCTCTTGGCAGTTTCTGTTGGTGAACCTTGTCTGCAGCCTCAGAAAATAAAAGGTGAATTTGATGTACGCTGCTGGAGATTAATGCCTGTCAGGATCAGATGAGATTTAGAAATGAAGAGGGGTGTGCTGGAAGCGGCTGGTATCGCATGATCAGGATAACTCGGGAAGAACAACTTGGAAGGATTTAGAGGTTTCATGGATCATCTTATCCCCCCCTCCCCTTGAAATTCTTAGGTGTAGCAGCTCTTTCTGCCCAAGTGGTGGCAATCCAAGCTGGGTGACTCATGGGTGAGAACAGGGGAGAAGTGGCTTCAGTAACTCTTCAGTACTTTGCCTGTTGCTTGTTGCAGCTGAAAGAAAGGCCTTTAAATTACATTTAGGCTGGTTGTCTTATCTGAAGTTTTCATATGAGAGTTTTTTGATATAGGATATTGAACAATCACCAGATGGATGGGATACTGAGATCTGGGTTAGATTTCAGCCAGCCATTACTTCCTAACTTTCTAGATTATGTTTTTTTGAGACTGAATATCTACCATTTCTTACTGGCACATCATTTAGTGCGATTTGCCCTCTGTTAGTTCAAATATGATGCTTTATGCACCTTGACATTGAATTGCACACAGCTGGTCCAGAACCAGATGACTGCTGAACCATGCTGCCTCTGGCATCTTTAAGCTGCAGACAAAATCAAGTCTCTATATCTCATTTCACCATCTCAAACTGTCCAGACCCACTCAATTGTTAATTTCTTAATTAAAATAACCATAAAAGTAATAGCAAACAAATAAATTGGAATATCCTTGTGAAGTACAAAGATGGCTTGCACAAATCTAACCAGCTTTATACATCTGTTACTGCCCACTCCCCTTGAGTCATACTGAGACTTAGTCACCAGCATCCTCAGTCTCACAGTGTGACTTACATATCTGTCTCCAAAACACATGCTGCAGTCTAGATGGCATGGGGGAGGGAGAAAAGCAATGAGCAACCTGCTCATGAAGGAATAAAGCAATGTAGCAAGTCTTATTACATTGTACTATGATGAGTATATTAAAAAAAAAAGAAACCAAAAGGACAAATTCCTGTGTATGTGAGTTTTGAATCTGTCCTTGTGCAGTAATTGAGTGATTTGATATAAATCCTCAAAGGCTTCTAGATAGGTTTGTTCTCAAAAAAAAAAAACCTAACAGAAAGAAAATCTTCTGTTCAATAAGAGCTACCAAGCTATGCCCTCTATTCCCCAGAGTTCACACTTTGAATTCTGCTCATGGGCTATTAGCATATTTAGTGTATTTGCAGAATTTTACATCAGCTTGCAATAGGTATGCATCCAAGGCTGATCTACAAAAAAATCTGCTGCTGCACAGACTGAGCTGAACAAAACTGCTCACAGTTAATGTTAATAAAAATCTTGACTTTTTTGTTTGTCCTTGGTAGGATAGTTGAAGTGCTCATAGCTCAGCAACACGCAGAGGAGAAGACCCTAAGAGCCCTGGGAAGGTGTGACGCTGAGGAGTGCAGCTTTTAGCAGGTTTTTGTGAGATCAGGGCCCTTGTTAGCACTCAGCTTCATTTCTCTGTATCTTCTCTTCCTTGTTTATTTTATTAAAGGAGCTGTCTCCCCATATTGAAAAGCTGTCTTACTGAAGTGTCACCTCCTGCTTGAGTAATGTTGTAAAAAGAAACTGTAATGTCTGGCAGGCATTTCATATCCTTAAATTTGGTGCAGTCGTAGCACATATATAGAACTTCGTGAAGCAGAAAAATGTCTCATAGGTGACACCATCAGTAGTTGGGACTTCATGATGTTACCTGCACTAGGACTCTGAAGTTGCTTATAGCTGAGGAAACCAGCCTTTCAGCTGAGACAGACCGTGGGGCTACTGTGAAGCTATTCTGACCCGGCCAGTATATTAACATGCCCAAAGATGCCCAAAGATTCGACTGTGTTCATGGGGCATAGTCCCACCACCATAGATTTCACATGACCATGTCGTTCATGGCCTTGCCTTGTGTTTGAAGGGACAGTTGCAAAGGATGGCAGCAGGGACCTGTTTGTGAAACATTCTTTTGATACCCAGCACTGAAATTTTAGACCACAATTGAGCGGGCCCACTAAAGGATCCTACTGCTATCCAAAATACCTTGCCAGTTAGTCAATCACAACATGCCTCAGAACGCCTTGGTAGCTCCTTGGCTTCAGCCTTTGCAAAGAAGCTTTATCAGCCTGCCTGCCAAAGTAGCCTCAAAACAATAATAAAAAAAGAATCCTGTTTATTCTGTGGTGTTCACTGGATTCAAGGCTTTAGTGGTATGTTATTTAAGCTTGAAACCTCCACAACAGAATTGCTGGAAGCCCTCTGCTGACACCAAGGTCTCCAACTACAGCAGCGTCCAGACCAGCGTGTCTGGGCAAGCCTATTTGGCAGGATTTCTCCCCAGTAAGGAAAGGAACAGTAAAACCGACTGGAAAAGGTGAAAGATGGCTTGGCTAACCAGATTTTGCTCCTCCTGTTGCTATTTGTCTGTGATATGCCAGCCAATATATTTGCTTTCTGTCTTGTAAAATGTGTTTTCCTTCCTATTCTCCAAAACGGTTCTAAGAAAAGGTTCTTTGTTTTCCCAAGATATAAAAGAGCAAATATTATATTTTTCTTTTCTTTTCTTCTCTCTTTTTTTTAACCTGTTCCTGATATAAGGGCTCTTAAAAGAAAAAGAATTGGAATTAGGAAGGATCAGTGTTGAGATATGAGTAACCCAGACAAGACTAACCTTAGAGTTAGTCTCACCTTTGGAGGAGATGGTAGCCTGAAGAATATGGAACCCTCCAGGTGTCTCTTTTACTCCCTGAGGAAATAGGGAAAGAAGTGGTGGACAGAAGGTGAAGTGCATTTGCAGACATCATTATCCTGAACTTACACCCTGCAAAAACTAAAGCAGTGGACAAGCCTGTTAAAAGCAATGAAGTCAATTTAGTTGCTTTTTTACATCTTTTAACCTCCTGTGCTATCAGTAGGGGAAGTCCTGGAAAATTGCCTGTCAAGCAGGTGGTGTGGGAGGTTGCCCTCCCCACGAGGGTGCCTGGCTTGGTAGCAGGAGCACCAGGCTGTGGCTCTGCTGTGTCACAGCCCTGCTGTCCTCCAGAAAAAGCTTTGGTATCCCTGGGGCCATATTCTTCAGCAGATATAACAGGGGCTGCCATGACAACCTCTTGCAAATAAAAGTAGATTGAAAACAAAATAAATCTAAAGCGGCTTTGCAGCTGTAAAGCAAATATAAACTTCTCAAGAGGTCATGTTTTCTAATTGAGGATGGCAGGAGTCATGTCTGGCTGTCAGACAGCACTGAGCCATGTGAAGGACTGACTGAGGAACGGGATCATGGCAGGAAAGCTAACAGAACTTTTCAAAACAGACTTCTCATACTCTTCATGCCAGGTTAGCAGCACTGGGAGCTGCAGTCTCTGGTGGCCTTTGTTCCTTGCAGGGATAATCATACCCTGTGGTCTCTCCAGCAGTGGTCTATTCAAGGATCTAATGCAGGACTGATGGATGCAGGGAGTGATGCTGTTCATACTTCATCCAGAGCTCTGCAGTCTCAAATGACAAAGAATGTTTCTTCCTACCAAGACATCACTGTATACCTTTGGAAATTGTTTAAATGTCTCTCCAGAACAATGTGATTTTCCAGAGCACTTATTCACAGCACAGCAGAGCAGAGCTGGAAAGCAAGAAAGGTGCCTAAGAACGATTTCAGTCCCAGGTTGATGGCAGAGTGAGCCTCCAATGTGTATCTGTTGTATAAGCTCAGAGCAGTCAGGTGTGGTAGGGGCTTGGGCTGCACCACTGGCCTGTCAAAACTACTGGGGTGTTTTACAACACTTCTGGAGCAGTTTGTGTGGGTTTTTTTTGTTTTGTTTTGTTTTTTAAAGAGTTACTCTATCACTAACTGTGTTGTCACTTGTACTTCTGGATAAAGAGGAACATGAGAAAGAGATCTAGGCTGCATTCTGCAGAGATCCATGCAAAGAGAAAAGAAGCTTTTGTTGCTTGACCAACAGGTTGGAATTGAGAGAGCAGTATTTCAGCCTGGGGTTCGATACATGTATTATTTTTCTTCTGTATATGGATGGCTTGACATGTAGAATCCCATGAAAACCTGAAAGATTAAAAAGTTGCTAGGTAGCAGCTACGATTACAGACTTTATCACAGGACTCCCAAGTACACATATTATATGGCTTGAAATGTCCTCCCGCACTGTAACAACAAAGAAAGGCTTCTGTCCAAGAGGTATAGCTCCAGTTATTTCTGCTTACAAGTAGAGATCTCCTATTATAAACTTAAAGACACGAAATAAGCTCATGTCCCTGATATCTGAGAGTTACAAATTGTGAGAGTCATCAGCTGGGTTTCACGATACTTTTAGACTTTAGAATTTAATATGTGCATGTTTCTAAGTCTTGGAATTTTAACTGGGAACTGAAATTTAACTTCTGGAAAAATAGTTGTATCTACCCTCTTCTGTTTCTGTGAAAAAAGAAATTATGATTTAATTCCTAGTTTTTCCAGTTTTTCTGAACAGCTTGTTCAACCCAGATTACTAGATGTATGTCCTCTTAAACCCAGTTTCTTCCATCCAGTCTCCAGCCTTCCTAAAGAGCAGGTTTTCTCCCTAGTAGCACAGGGATGCTAATATGTATAGCTTAAAAGTTTATTTCCTTAATTTACTCCATGGCAAATGGCTTAGCACACATCAGATTCCAGTTTCTTCACTGCCAAAGATGGGTAGAGGAAAATGTTGGTAAATCCTTCAGCTAAATTAAAGTAAACACAAGGGGATATGTTTTTGTATAACTTTCCATTAGGCTCTTAAACTTCTGCACAGAGATTCTGAAGTCTTGCAGTAACATATGAAGTAGGAATACTAATATTAATCCTTTTATTCACAGTGTTTATAAATGCCATTTATGGCTGAATATTTTTTATATAGACCATGTAAATAATTTTGATGTTAACTAATTAAAAGAATAGGTAAATTAATACAGAAGCTTTTCTTTAAAGTCCTTCAGTGCCTGGTTCAGCTTCTATCAAGCCTTGATTACAGTGAAAATCTAATCTAAACCAAACAAATTGTCCCCTCTTTTGGTTTTGAGATCTTTGCTTACATTTTCATTTGCCAACAAAGGTGATGTTCAACACGATGTCAAAGGCTGGTGACGAGGGTGAAGTTACATTGTTGGTTTGGTGTGCTACAGTTTGGGCCTTTGGAGATAGTTCCCATTGAGTTTGCAGAGACAGAGCTGGGAACATACTCATTTGTCATGAATACTTTGGTTTGCGGCCTAACGATTTGGAGCCAGCTTGGCCAGGCTTAGATGCTGCTGCTTTTTTTTTTCCCCTTTCCAACTTGGCATCAATTACTCCCATGTGCTTTGGTTCCAGTAATTCAGTATTTTGTTCCTTATTTTTGTTGTTTGTTATGTAACCAGAATATTTTCATACACTTGTAAGGATTATGCCTGAGTTATACACATTTTTGAGCATATTTTGGATTTAGTATGATTACACAATGTGATGTGATTAGACCTGTGGCTGCTCTGAATTCTGAAGGCAAGCAAGCCTTGCAGACTTCCCGGCCAGCGCTAATAGAGCTTAATTAAAGCTCTATTTAATCTCAAATTAGGCTTATGTGAAATTGCTATTTATTTATGTTTGGAGCTATATTAAATGGGATGCAGATGTGGTGGTAGAGAAGCGCTGAATCATTGCATGGAAAGGGCGATGCCATGCATCTGGGAGGCTCTCCACTGGGGAGGTATTCCTGACATTCAGATCAAGACTTGGGATCCAAGACTCGGTTCTTCAGCACACAGCATTAGGCAACCTCGTGCTTTTGGCCACAGAATTACTCATTATCTACTTTTCTGATAAAACAGATGCTAAACTTGACACTAACATAATTCCCTTGTGCATGTAGAAAGGAGCTCTAAAAACCCTGTGGCTGGAACACAAAGTAGCATAAACAGAACAGACGGCAGGAGGTAGAATATAATTGCAGTTTGTTTTTGTTAGTTGAAGATGAGCGTGTGTACTTTTCTTGGGGCTTTATTGTCTTTAGTCACGCAGAATTGGGTGCTCCTCTGTCATTTGTGCAAGTGAATTCATTATTCACCCCCCGAGCACCGTGTACACAGTTTTCTCCCTCTTTGTTATATATGCTACATATTTTTCTGAACATCAACATATTCCCATTCAGGTTTTGTTTATTGCTATAAATGCTCTTTTAAACGAAGATTACACACCCCACTAAAGGCAAGACAGGCCATCTGCTGAGCAAGTGGATGTATTAATACTGTAATTTTTCTGTGGGATTTGGGTACTTCCTCTTTAAAGTTTTAGCACAGGACTTTTTGGTTTTGGCTGTGCAGGTGCTTTCTCATGGTGATGTAGTGCAAGTGCTGCTAAGGGTTCCCTGTTCCCTTGTTACTGACGCCTGCCATTCACTTCATAGCCAGGGAGAATGACCAGAGCCTGTGTTATTTCCTGACAGCAGTTACTGCGGGGAAAGCACTGGGCACTTCAGGAATAAAACCACGGGGTACAATCGCAGGATGCTCTGATGGAAGTAAGAAGACAATAATATAGGACATCAATTTTTCTTCTCTGTCCTGGCAGGATCTCAGCTCATTTGCCATGCCATTCTTGGACGGTGATGTGGAGAGCACGGACAAAAATGCTTCTCGCAAGGTAGGATATCTCCAAAGCTTTGTATTCACTGTTGTGGTTGGGTCCCTTGGTGGTAAGAACATTTTATTAGCCTTAAAAAAGCCTGGGGTTTTAACCTTTCCTGCCATGCTATTAACTTGTTGAGAGTGATATGCTAAGCCAAATACAGTGACAGACCTACCTTGAAGGTGCTTATGCTGTATAACCTGTAAACAATGTGAACCTCTGGGGGTTTGCTCTAAATACTGCAGATGTTGCGTGTACACGATTGTAGTTCAATTAAGTCATATTGCATAACTGTATTCTCAGGAATATAGTCAGCTAGCAAGATTTGTGGTGTTGCTACAGAAATACAGTGCCAAAATAGGTGTCCGTGGCTGTCAGTATGTTTTCCTGCAACTGCCTTCTGGTGGTTACACTCTGGCTGCAGAGGTTTTAACTCTTCAGTATCCTTGATCTCTCTGTCCTTGGCACTGGCAAAATGAGCTGCCTTCATTTGCTGACCCCGTAGTGGTAGGGTCTTCCTGTAAACAAAGTGGAAAGGTTCCTCCTGATTGTAGGATTAACTCAGGGTTATCCTTCTGGAGTCATTGCTGTGGTTTGTTTTTTCTGATGGCCTACTGTTAAATTCAACCAATACATTCACAGATTTTGAGTGCTTTCAAAGGAGCAGATGAGCATATTCAGTGGTTGACATTAGGGATGGTTATACAGCACATGCACAACCTTCAAAGCAATTAAAATTGTGGGTGTCATCTTCACATCCTGGCCTCATCATTTTCACAAAGCACTGAAGTACAACCTCATCTGCTAAATGTAAGCCTTCTACCAGCCAAGTAATGGGCTGGAGAGTAATGGTGAGGAGAGATATTCCTCTGAGCAGTAGGGGATCTGAAAAGCTGATCTATAGCTACACAGCAGACCAGTTTCACTTATCACAATATTTACAAGGCTATGGACCTGGACCTCTGTGAAGATTAAACCTGCTACATGCCATTTGTCAAAGAGTCTGCAGTTAGAGTTCAAGGCAGATGAAGCAATAAATATCTCCTTAGTGAAGCTAATCTGCATCTAGAACAATAATAACTTAGCTCTGTTGACAGCATGAGTTTCTATTCCTTAGCACGTCACGGCAAAGGACAGTTGTTTAAAAAATATCTTCAATCCATCAGGAACTGAGTCTGTTTATAACATTGGCCTTGTTCTTTTCTGCATTGGACCTCTTAAAACTGACGTAGGAGTCACTGACGCAAAGGAACTCTTGTGGGTGCCAGGGATGCTAAAATATACAGTGTTACCAAAGGGTGCTTGTTTGGAGGTTTTGAGTAACGTGAACAACATGATGTTTTTTGAAAGGTTGGAAGAAGGCTGGGGTTTCTACCTAAAATATGTTTTTATCATTTATCACCTTCTCCCAAAGAAAGGTGAGAAAGCTGCATGAATCTCATTCATGAAGACAAAAAGTATACCCGAGGTAATCTTGCTCGTGTGTAGTATGGTGTAATATCACTTTGTGACTTCCACTCTACCATTTATGAATCCCTTGTTTTTCCTTTTACTGGTCTTGGGGCTCTCTTTTGTTGAGTGCTTGCCTTGGGAGAACTGGAAGAACATTTCAGCAGTTGCCCCTTTTTGCAGCTTCAGAAGGTGCTGGGGTTTTCCCCCAGACTTGGGTCGAGCTCTGCTTATGGAAGTGCAATTAACTTTAGAATAACCATGCAACTGGGGCTTAACATCTGAAGTTGCATCTTTAACAGCTTTTTGACTGTGTAAGACCTAGACTTTTTCCTAACCTGATACTTGGAGCTCTGTTCAACACATACAGCAAACTGGTAAAGAAATGAGCTGGCAGTGCTGATAAGTTCTTCTGATAAGAAACAGATCATCTAGTAAGATCCATTGCCACCCAGTTTATCCTATATATAGTTTTCCTCAGTGTGAAGGATGGGATCTTTGCTGCTACTGAATGATGAGTAGCTTCAGACTGTGATATTCATTTAATTCTAACCAAAAATTAGGTGCTACATAAAGAAGTCCCCAAGTTACTCTTCACTTTCAAGAGAGGGTTTTTCTTTGTTCAAGTTTGAAATCACAGTACGGGTGTAGCTTTCCATATATTAGAAGTCAGTACTTCATCAGTAGTGTGGCTTTTCCATTCAGCTGTCATGCTGGAGACAGGCAATACATCAGGGATGTCTCTCTTCCTGCACTTAACTCTTCTGCTGCCTGGGCTATAGATCAAGGCAGAATACAGTAGCTTACAAACTGTCTTTCTAATCTGCCATTAATTTCATTTTCCTGCTCTTTCTGAAAGACTTTTAGAAACTGAATTAACATTTTTCACACAGATCTTCAGCACTTTACCATGCAAGTGTCTCTCAATCATTACTCTCATTACACAGCCAGGAAATTAAAGTGCAGAATTATTTCTTCAGATTCACATAGGATTTTTTTGGCAGAGGTGGGAATGTGACACACATTTCCTGAAGTTTAGCCTTAATTGCTTCTTGTTAACATGGCTGCTGTTATGAATGATGTATTCTTCTTTCTTTCATGACCAATGGCAGGAAAAGGATAAGGACAGTTTTCACCTTCCTTCACTGAAGATGGTGAACATAATATTAAGAAGACTGTTGTGTAGACATGTTTGGCATGGTGTAAAGGAGAAAGGTAGTTCTTGTGCCTGTGGCAGGTATGCTGGCCTTTCTTATTGCCTGATAAAATGCCTTAATAGTTGTGTTGGCAGCTTTGTCTAAAACCACTGGTGTTGCTGATTGGCCCATGCTCATAGCTAGGACTCTGCAGAAACAGCTTGAAACCTTCTTGCAGAGACACCTTAGAAGATCATTAAATACAGACAAGGACAACTGGGAGGTGAGAAGCAATGAGGTTTACTGGATTTCCTCAGTCTGGTAAAAGACAGTGGAAGAGGGGCAGTTTAGAGGTATGGAAAATCATTAGTGATGTGGAGTATCATTCAGAAAACCATTCTGGTATGTTGTGGCAGGGGTGAGTGCTCCTCTGCACCCAGATGGCTCTATCAATTTTAGAGGTCTTAACACCTTGGGAGCTTATAGATATATCATCTAAAGTGAAGGTTAAAGGGTAAGGTGTGGAAATTACAGGAAACTGATAGCTGTTGCTTTCACCTGAAAGCCCAAGATTGTGAATGATTAGAGAGAAGAAAATGACACAAGAAGAAAATTGTCCATGGTGAATCAACTAGCAAATTACAGATGGAGGAGGGAGGAAGAGGAAGGAAAGAAGTTTGAAGAATAATATTGAACCATTCCTTTATGGAAATACTACAATTGTCATGGATACATAGAAGAAAGCTTGGGAAAGAAGTGTACATTAAAAATTCTTTTCATCTGGAAAAAGCTGGTGAGGTGTTTATCTTGGAGGATAATGGTGACTCTGTCCCATTAATGACTTAAGTGTATTTAAAGCAGAAGATGCTAAAGCTAGATATTTTACTATTAAATGCAAACAGCTCTGATAAAACACCCTTGAATGACTTGGCAGAGCTCTCTCTGACTAGTGCTGATTTTGAATAAATCTTGTAGCAGAGATGAAGTTCCAAAAGACTGCAAAAAAAAAAAAGGCAATTATTGTGTTAATATTTACAATGTTTGCAATTAGAATAATTTACAGGTTTGTCAGTCTAACATTCATCTTGGGGAAAACAGTGAAATAGCTAATGTTGAATAGTTAATGATGCTGTTATAATAGATTCACTTGGATTGGAATTAGTGGTGAACAGTTCTTATGGAACAAATGTGGGGTTTTAAATTAATTATAGATTTGGTTGGAAAATGTCATAATGTCAGTGTTATGTATATAAAAAAATAGCACAAGACATTTTGATTTAGGAGGCTGGAATGGTACTGAATAAACAAGGAGTCTTAAATGAATAAAAAACCTGGCTGATGAAATAAATTGAGACTCATCAGTGTTTGTCTCTAGGCAGACAAAACATTCTGCTGCTATACTATATCATACTTTATCAGTGACTTGAAAGAAATACAGACTCATTACAGATACAGTTTGTTCATACAAAAATGAGGGGGAAGAGAGTTGTAAATTCTGAGCAGGAAACTCTGCAATGCA